>MU275453.1:0-28894 GCA_022160315.1 Panus rudis PR-1116 ss-1 | reverse complement strand
TTATATACTCCAATCCCTTCCCCTAGTACCGCCATACGTCTAACGAATCCGTGTTAAAGTGAAAACAAAGAAAACGACATTTGCCTCCGCAAGTACATCAGCAAACCTTCAACTTGCCTTACATGTCTTACCCGAGTCTGAATAGTCTGGGAGGGTCTGGGATGCCTGAGTCTGCCTGAGCGCGGCTCCTGAATTGTCTGAAACGCCTGGGTCGCCTCATCATGCCTACTGAACGCCTTCGGAAAATCTTCGCTATTCCCCATTATGGACATCGCACCATGTGGAGACAATTGATGAATCATAATTGTTGTGATGGCAAGTGAGACTTCCCCAAATTAGGGCATGACGCCCATGTTACATAACGACGCTAATCTCCACGTCATAAAGGCGACGGTCTTCGGACTTCAACGTTTCAACATACACATCTTTTCCTGTCTCCCTCCACCTCTCTCAACATAACGCGCTCTCAGCCGGTACACCCTCTGCAAGCATCCATGTGTCGCATCCCCCTCCTCGATCATATGGGCTCTCAGGCCGAGTGGTAGCGACATGTCGATGACACGTCGGAGAGTCGTCCAGTCCGAGAAACATGATCACGGTGAGTACTGGTACTATGCCGAAGTGCACCAGAGTCGTCCATGTGTTACTGACGTTGATGAGTAGGTACCGTCTTTTCATTTTGCTTAGAAGCCAACGCACCTTGCGATCGTCAATCTCGAATTTGAGATAAGGTATGTTTTGAGACTCCCTTACCAAGGTAGTATGCTCACCCCCGATACTTTCAGGCTGACATATATGTTCACTTCGTACGTGGCCTCTCAAGAATTACAATAGGGTTGCTGCGGCATACAGGCCGAGAACAGATAATAAGTAGTACTGTAGATTACATTTGTGTAATATGTAATATTGATGGTACCAGGCTGCCTGAGGCTGCCTGAACTGCCTGAGCAGGGCGGTCTGAGGCTGCCTTAAATAAAAGGAATCTCCTGAATGCCTGAATGCCTGCAAGCGTCTGAACGTGTCTGAGTTGCCTTGATCAGGCATTTAAGGCAGCTTCAGGCAATGTGAAGGTTTGCTGATGTATTGTTCCCTGTACCCGTCCTCCACCTTCCGCTGACCGCTATCCGTAGCGATCCTTGATCCTTCTTCCGTCAATCTCCGGTACATTCCTGACACTGCGGGAAGGCATCCACTTATCACTTGGTACAGATTATTAGTACGCACTGCGGCACAAATTTCATTAAGTATGTCAAGTTCGTTCACGGCATTGTTTGTAGAAATTGTGAAATTGTCAGTGGATTCTCACAGGTCGGCGAGAGGCCGTGACCGAACACCGCACGGAGCGTTTCAAGGTTGCGTAATGCCGCGAGCTTGCGTGTCATGAGTCGCTGGTTTTGAATAGTTTTTGGGGATTTTTAGCGGCGTTGGTGCGCTCAGAGTTTAGTTTGTGAGGTTCGAGTTAGGAGTTGATATGTAAAACGATTCCGATAGATTCAAGTTGTGATTGTACCCTCCGGAATATCCAGTGCAGAAGCAACCTGGACAGGGATCCGATACCACTAGCCTACACCGGATCCTAGTATACCTAATTACCAGTGAGTCTCCGCGACGCACTATCGTTTATATAATGAAACGTGAACATCAGCGAACCCCTGCTAGGCCCAGCTCTTGAGTTCTTGTCGAGATGGGTTGCCCCCGGACCGTTCTTTTCGACCTGTCTTATCGTACCATACGGCTCCTCGACATGAAAACGGCCAGAGTCTGAACCCGGGCAAGGACGTGAACCATTCGCGCCGGGTTCGAGAGAGGCGGACGCAGACGTGGACTTCGTTCGGTCGTACTTTCATGAGAAGCGCTTTATGAGATTGCTTTTTGGTATCTTCGACAGCCTGGAGGACCGACGCGGATTCAAGGACATTGCTTTGATGTGGTATTAGTCCTTCATGTTTCGGAACCGCGGATGCTTGATACTTTGTTTGAGATGTGAATTTGCGCGCGCGAGGTTCTTTGGGAGTTGGAAGTGTATGGTCACGTTCCCGGAGGTAGAACTAGTGGTATATGCTAGCAAACCCTATTCTAACTTCCTAGCAAAGACCCCAATTGGAGAGTATACTTTCTTTTTGATGCGCTCGTCCCTCGTGATATCTACCTTCCGAGATATATAATCTGGGTCGTTCGTGGGTGACTTGACTTCGAGCTGAACCTACCCTGCACCGAACTCAATCGCTCCTTCGCTTAACTCTAGGCTTAAAGCAGAGTTAACAACGACTCGGACCCTGAACGACGTGAGATGAATGACACACCAACACTGCAAATCCCTAACTGGTACGCTTGAGTTGAACCCTGACCTAACATAATATGTCCGGCAACTTCCTTGATCGACGAGCTCGAGGGACTCGCGCTCATGGTGTACTAGGACTAGTACTAGTATGCGTAAACCCTGTAAGCCATGTTAAGGGAAAGGGACGAGCGCGAGAGATGAGGGAGATGAATGAGATTCATTTGATACTGACTACCTTCCCCTGGGGTTGATGACAGATCATATCAAGGGACCAATGCATCAAGGAAAAGGGTGAAGAATGAATAGCTAGATGAACGCCTTACCCATCTCAGGCTATGAACGCGCGCGCGAAAGTTGGCGACGGAGATGAGTTAGAGTATGTAGGACTCCGAGAAGCCACGTGGCTCGGATCATTATTATTGGATGGAGGCACCATATACTGAACTTTTCATTCAAGCTTGCCGCGGATTCTTATTACAGCGAGTTAGACAGCCCGCGGGGTGGCGAGGAATGCACGACAACGAAAATGGAGAGGGTGGGTTTGAAGTTTGATCCTAGGCGTGTTATTTTGGAGTTTTTCATGGTACCGACCAAGCGATGTTTGTTCGCATCGAGAGACGTTGTTGCGATTCGACGTGTATTGCGCGACTTTGAAGTAAATGCGATTTGATGACGTAGGGAAAGACGTTGTAGGTCCGTCGATGAGAATAGATTGAACAAACGCGTCGGTCAGCTGGATCCACGGAAGCAGAAGGCGCACGCTAGTCTTGATAGTGAACCTTGTAAGAAGAATGCTCCTTGGACCGAACTCGTAGGGATGTGTGCACGAGGGACTGTACTTGTACGAGTGAAGCCAAAAAAAAGATAGAGCCTATCTGCCAAGACACTATCAGGAATCGAACCTGAGTCGCGAGAAAGTGGTGTGATCAGAATCTCGAGTGCTAGCAGAGGTCTGCAGGTGAGCTGAAGCAGCCTGAAGCTGAGGCCAGCTGTAAGTACATGAAGGTGAAGCTGTAGTGGCCGCGGCACATGACGGGCCCGAGGCAGCGGGGATGGCCTGGAAAGGAGAAGCCGGCGGAAGCGTGGGAAGGGGGATCTGGGATCTGGGTGCGGGCGGCAAAGGAAGGAGGAAGGGGGAGGTTGATATAACACGCGGCGTGACTGCAGCCTCTGCCCTCTGGCTCTTCCCACTGCCCTCCATGGCCTCCTCCTCCATATACACCGTGCGTCCGCCCGATCACCCTCGCTTTCTCCACGCTGACCCTCCCCAGCACAAACACCTCCAACCTACAAACCCTACCTCTCAGCCCGGCCCCCCCGGCCCCTCCCAGCAGCAGCAGCTCCCGACCCACCCCCGCCTCGCAGACGCCTTTGAGGTCATCCGCCAGGAATTCGACACCCTCGCCCAGGAGATCGCCATTCTCCGCAGCCAGCGCGACGAGTTTGAGAGCAAAGGTTTGCTTTTGTTCTGCTTTCTGCGCGATCGTCACACTCACCCCCCGCGCGCGCAGTGACATCACAGGTCAACGAGCTCAACATCATCCGCTCCTCCCTCTACGACCTCGAGCAGCAGCACACCAAAATCAGGAACCAGTACGAGGACGAGCTCCGCGCCCTCCGCACCCAGATCGACCTCCTCCGCCAGCAGCGCGACGGCCCGCCCCCGCCCAGAGAGGGCATCGCGTCCCTCGGCAGATCAGATCGCGAGCGCGAGCGTGAACGAGAGCGGGAGCGCGAACAGCTCCTGGGCATCGTCGGCGGCAGAGGTGATGGCACCGGCCGCGACGCCCTCGGCATCGGTCGCCCCCCGCTCCCAGGTGGCGCCCCAGCCTGTGCGTTCTTTCTTCTTTTTCTCCTTGTTTTTCTCCTAATTCTCTCCCAGCTGGTCCCCCGCCTCCGCCCGGCCAACCCTCCTCCTTCCTCGGCCAGGTCCCGCCCGGTGCAGGTCCGCCGGACGGAAACGGCCTCACATCACACGCAGGTCCCGTGGGTCTGGGCGTTGGCGTTGGCGTCGGTGGCCCTGCAGATCGCGACCGCGATCCCAATGCTCGTTACATGCCCGGAGGCCCCGGAGGCGCGCCACCTGGCAGCATCCCCGTCGAATCCGGCTTTTACGGCCGTCCGTCCGACAGAGACCGCGACAGAGGGAGGGAGGATGTGGTCATGCGGGATGTTCGTGACCCGCGGGACGTCCGCGAGCGACAGATGATGATCGAGAGAGAACGGGAGAGAGAAAGAGAGGCGATCATGAGGGAGCGCGATCGAGACGTCATGATGCGCGACGTGCGGGACAGAGATATGCGCGGCTCGGACAGAGAACGAGAGGCGAAACGGGTCAAGACAGAGAGTGGTCCCGGCAAAGAACGTGAAAGGAGGGGAACAGGTCCAGGTAGGTTGTATTCTGCTCGTGCAAAAGGCTGCTCTAAAGCACAACTCGCAGAGCTTCCCTCTCCGTCTCTCCAGCATCCGTCCATGGGCGGTCCTCACCCTTCGCAAATGCACCCACACCATCCCCATGCGCACTCTGTACCTCCGGGTCCCGGAGGACCTTATCCTCCACTACCACACGGCCATTCGCTTCCTCCACCTCCGACGCCTGGTGGAGTGCCCCCAAATGGACTACGTGACATGCGCGATCGCGACAGAGAAATGCGCGACGTCCGAGACCGGGACGTGCGCATGGAACGAGAACGCGAGCGAGGCAACGAACACCTCACAACACCAAAATTGCCTCCCGCACCTGGCCCGCCGTATCCTTCTCCTCCAGCTGGACCCGGAATGGGTGCTTCTTCTGGCTCGGCGCAACCCCCGCCTCCACCTTCTGTCGATGGTGGCCCGGAGCCGTACCCCGCTGTACCTTCAAATGGTCGGGGAACACCGCCACCTCCTCCGCAGGTCCAGCCCGGTACTCCGAGTCAAAACCAATCGAACCATCCTCTCACGCCCTCGCAAACGGGTCCTGGACAGCCGCCGCAAAGTGGTGCGGTCATGCTGGCGCCTCAGGGTCCTGGAGTTCCGCCACCGCCTGGTCCGTCTGGAATGGGCGGACTGGACTTGAGCGGCCTCGATGTACACACTGTTCCGCCAGAATTAAAGAAAGAGGGTACCGATTGGTGGGCCGTCTTCAATCCGAACGGTGAGTGCCAAAAGTGCTCGTGATGAAGCGCTGAATCGTGACTATATGCGTAGATAATTCTCAAGGCGAGGGTCCGCCTGGTTCCTCAAAGAGATGCCTGGACGTAAGCTTGGTGCACACACTGATGCACGAAAGGTGCGTGCAGCACTATTAAGCGTGACGCATTCATTAAAGTGGAGTTTCTACCTTTTAGTGTGGTATGCTGCGTGCGGTTCTCTGCAGACGGCAAATACCTCGCGACGGGATGCAACAGGACGGCGCAGATCTACGATACAAAGACAGGTGCCAAGACCTGGTGAGCAACCCCTGCTTTCAATCACCGAGTACGCGAGGATCTAATATACGATTGGGTTCCATTAGCGTCCTCGTTGACGAGGATGCGTCCAAGACGGGCGATCTCTACATTCGAAGCGTGTGCTTTAGTCCTGACGGAAAGTTCCTGGCTACTGGTGCCGAGGACAAGCAGATCAGGGTGCGTTTGGTTTATGCGTCTTCTTTCCGTGCTTCCAGCCGTCACGTTGCGTCTCCTTGCTCCGAATGACGATGTTCTATCTCCTATCGTGCTTATTTATGCAGTCGTGCTATATTTTGCTCGTTTCTCTCCTCTCACGCTCTTTTACACATGTCTTGCTGACCGTGGTTGTGTAGATCTGGGATATCAAGACGAGAAAGATCCGGAATATATTTGGAGGCCACCAGCAGGAGATTTACTCGCTCGACTTTAGCAGGGATGGGAGACTGATCGTGTCTGGGTCGGGAGATCGGACGGCGAGGGTGTGGGATATGCAAGAAAACGCTGTAGCTAAAATCCGTGCGTCATGCGATTGTCTTTTTGTTTTTTTCAACTTTTTACTGACGTACGAAACGCAGTGACGATCAACGAGAATGACGCGATCGATGCGGGCGTGACCTCTGTGTGCATCTCCCCTGACGGTCGGTTCGTAGCGGCGGGCTCGTTAGACACCATCGTCCGGATCTGGGACGTCGCCTCTGGCCAACTCATTGACAAACTCAAGGGACACAAGGACAGCGTGTACAGTGTTGCGTTCACACCGGACGGCAAGGGGTTGGTCAGTGGGAGTTTGGACAAGACGTTGAAGTATTGGGATTTGAGGGCGGTGGGTGTCAAGGGTGCTGTGAATGGGAAGATTGCGTCGCCGAGGGAGGAGAAAGGGGCGTTGTGTACGATGAATTTCGTTGGGCACAAGGTACGTCGAGTTTTGAATTGCCGCAGCGTCATTGCTAAATGTCCTTTCTTCTTCGAAGGATTACGTCCTCTCCGTAGCTGTGTCGCATGATGGCCGGTGGGTCGTGTCTGGGTCTAAAGACCGTGGGGTACAATTCTGGGACGCACAGACGGCTGTGGTGCAATGTATGCTTCAGGGGCATAAGAACTCTGGTGCGTATTTCTTTCTGTTGCGATAGGTTGCCTTCTTTTTCTCTCGCGGTGGCGTGGTGATCCCGTAGCTTCCTATACGTTGCGGGGCTTGAACGGCGACCGTTTCCGTCGATTTGCCCACGGTGTTCCCCTCGTGTGGGGATGGTATCATGCGCGTTTGGGGACGAGGACGGAAACGTGTTACGGTATCTTTCGTTCTTTCTCATGGGGTTCCTTTTGAATGGCGATTGAGATGGTGATGGTGACGCTGACTGAATGGACGTTCGCCTTCGACAGTGATCTCGATTGACCTCAGCCCGACTGGGAACTACCTCGCCACTGGGAGTGGGGATTGGCAAGCTAGGATATGTGCGTTTCTTTCTTGCGGATTGGCGTCTTTATTGATGGTATGATCGTAGGGCGATACGATACGCTCACTCCCTTGACGCAATGAGTTGCCTCTCTCGATGATTCTATTGATCATCTGGCGACCCACGGCCGTGTTTACGATTACGGATGAAAGTGCTTCATCTCATGCTCAACGTCGACGTTTTGAACCCACCCATCTCCCGCCCATGTGTACACTGATTGTTTTTGTATCCGAGGAAACTGAAGGTTGAAGAGCGCAACAGAAAAAAACGGGACGTTGGGATGGATGTTTTTGACCTCGCTTCCTTGATGATACTCTACTACGCTAAAGAACTCGGAATGTGTGTTGTGTCCTCATTTTGTATCGGTGAAGTATCTCCCTCAGCTGTAACCCTCTCACTCGACTCCTTCTCATCTTCCCCATCTGCCCCCACCCCCTCTCTCTTTTGTTGCTCCCTGCCTCCCCGCCTCTGTCTTGTCGCATACGCTTGCTCTGCTCTGCCATCTCCCTCTTTATTCTCTTTCCTTTCTTTTTGCTTGCCCCACTCGACTTGATTGATTGATGGTTTGTTGTTGTGTATTTCCTTACGTTTTTATCCGTAGTGACGTATCTCTCTGCAGTGAGTATCTATAGTATTGATTCCAGTAGATAGATCTGATCCATGAACGCCTCTTGATACCCCCTCGAATGACTTGGCATGGTTTGAAGCTTGAATACTCCGACTTTGAATGCGCGTGGGTGTTGTCGATGGTCTGCGCTATGTACAGCTTGCGAGGAATGTTATGGTCATTTGACCGACCGTCACAAGAGCCTGGTAGCGGTACTGAGAGGGACTAGATCAGTTTTTCTCGCCTCTTTAGAGTTGTGGAAGATCCCGCTGTTTGACTCGTCGGGTGCTGGATGCGTTCTGGGCCTTCCCATGTGGCCCGGGACTGTCGTCTTCAGACAACGAGTCCTTCATTGAATATTAAGCTCCCGGAGTGTTATCTCAGGAAAACAATTCTGAGCATAATAAAGAACACATAAGTGAACAAATTGGAAGGCGGCCACAGCTTGAAGCTGTAATCGTTATTGAAGATATCGCCTGTATAGGTCGAGCCTACTTACCGTACGCTTGGATATCGCAAGTCGAACCTAGTGAGCTGCCTACTTGGGGTTAGAAGGTTGTGGGCGCACATGTACACAATAGGGAAACTCAATTATCAGTGCAGCGCACCCTTGCAGAGACCAGGCGCCACCGGAACTTGTTGGCAGGAAGCTGCGATCACGGTGCCGACTGACAGCCGAGCAAAGAACTACCAAAGAGGGTATCGGCGATCAGACTGCAGTACTTAGGTTGGAGCTCAGCCGGGCTCAGGTGGGTCCTGAGCCGAGTCGAGCCTCGCTGCACTGACGCGCTGCACTGATAATTGAGTTTCCCTAATAGGCAGAAAGGTGTCTCGGACTCTCGGTTCAGTTCGTTTTCAATGTGTTCCCGGGTCTACCATCTTTTTGAGCTTGTAGAAACACATCAAGTTAGTCTCCCACAGGCAGACGTAGGCAGACAATATTCCCTCGTGCCTCGGGTGTCGACATCAAGTGCGTGTTCGTCTCTTTTGAGGTTGGTCCGGAGTCTGCGCGAGCCGTACGTCCCTTGCTTCGTCGATCGCCTGAGGATCCCGAGCATGCGATACTTACCTCCGAGTCCGGAATTAACAGCAAGTACAAATTATTTCCTGAATCCTTCTTGAACACGCAGGATACTTCCAATTTGGCACGATGATCAAATTGAGATGACCCGTTGAGAATTCTTTCGACCTAGAGCGCGAATGTGTTCTACAGTGTTTGACCACTCCTTGAGCCAGTACCACTCCTTGAGCCACTTGGACCTCAGCTTGCATGCTCCTTAGCCTTCTACCTCGGAATCATTTTTCCTATGTCATAGCTGCATAGGTCGAGCCACTTGTAAGTGCTGAAGACAATCGGGACTGGGTTGGATGCAGAAGAAACATTCCGCGGGTCAAAAATGGAGAAAGTGAAATCTCTTTCGAGAGTCCGGGATAAATCGCCAGGCGATTAGCCATCCAACATGGGCGTTATGGGTGTGATCGTGTCGCTTCGTATCTTGCCTGTCAGGTTGAGTATGACCGGCATTGAGACTGTCTGTGTGGACGCAGAAAATGCATCATGAAGGTAAACATCTCGGGCAAGATTGTCCTAATCAGCCGCCTTCCATCACGACTAGCTCAGATCCCTGGCTCCTCATTGGCTCAATCCGTGCGTCGAACCCCGTATTAGGCAAGACGCCGTAGTGGCTCAAGGAGTGGTCAAAGCTCGATAACAAGATTATGTTTCTTTTCCTGCACTCCTCCTTCCATCCCTCACAGAGGCAGTTATTGTTCCCCTGTATCATAGAAGGACTAGTATACATACATATTATTGAATTTAAGTTGGGCTCTGTACCATAGTTCATGAGCCCGAGGCCAAACACTATTTCGGTGGCTCAAGGAGTGGTCAACTACTGTACCAGGTACGATAAAGGTTTATGTAAAAGTCTGTGTATGTATGAGTCATGCCCGGGCCAATGTCTGAAAACTAGGACCGGCGCTTATAAGCGAACCGGCCTTATGATGTGCTCCTGAGAGTAAACCAGCCTAATGAGGCAGTTGTAAGTCATGGTGGTTCACCTTGCGACCGGCTCATCTGGCGGCTCACAAGGACCGAACTTGTTTCTCACGATCCCTGTCAAGGCAGATCCGGCATTACGGCATAAAGCACTCTCGTGAGCGCTTAGGATCGCTTTGGGGTTTTTCAGGCAAAAGGTATGGATTAGACGATGGAACTGTAGCCGTATCATCTAACGAATGGCACCCGCGATTCGAATTTAAAGTTTCGTAAGGACTAAGTAGTACTTACTGCAGTACGACCGCGTCTATACCTCTCGAAGATGGCACGGCGAGCTAAACAACATGTACGCCTCACGTTTCTTTGATCCCTACTTG
Source organism: Panus rudis PR-1116 ss-1 (assembly GCA_022160315.1). NCBI lineage: Eukaryota > Fungi > Basidiomycota > Agaricomycetes > Polyporales > Panaceae > Panus > Panus rudis. The sequence goes on along the minus strand of MU275453.1, from coordinate 18,748 downwards.
GGGTATATGAAAGAAGAAACCATGCTTCACAATTTCTCATGTAACGCGGTACATGGCTGACTTGTCATGTTGGGTCACCACATAGATAGCCGTATTCGTTCCAGGATACTAACGTCCGTCACGAACATTAGGGAGTGCGTATCTCACCCTCCCGCCACTTGATCTGCTATCACTCGTGCGTCCGCCCCTCTCAGTGGCGGTGCTAGGCCCACCATTTCCCAGAGTTCTATGACAGGCATGTGCTCGCAAGGTCAGCGGGGCACACTAGCAGAATGTATGTATTAAACCTCACGGATTGTTGCTCTGACGGCCATTGGTAGACGGATGTTGCGCAGACTGAGAATGTGCCAACTGGGTGACAAACGGGTTCGTTCCATGATTCGAGGCTGGTTGCGCCAATTGCGCCCGTGCCTGGGAATTAAACGGGTTTGTGCTCTGCGCTTGTGTTGAACGAAATGGGTTTGTGCTCTGTGCCTGCGACAGGAATGGGTTTGTGCTCTGTGCCTGCGACAGGAATGGGTTGGTGCTCTGTGCCTGCATTGGACGAAATGGGTTTGTCCGATGATTCGAACGTGTGGGGCCGTTTGGAGCTCTGAAGGACAATCAGTGCACGGGCAGACTACACTAACTTAGACGGTACTCACGCATTTCCTTCAAGGGAAGACCATGCGGTTGGGTTCACTTGCTGTTGTTGTTGCGTGAGTGCGTTTTGTTGCGATTGTTCTTGTCCTTGCTGGCCGCCTTGTTGCTGTTGTGGCGGTGATCGGGTCGACCAGAGAGGTGGACCACGCTTTGAGTGTGTACGTCGCCAACTGTCGACAGCTGGAGCGAATTCCTCGATATTCGTGTAACGCACGATGTCTTGAGGTGTGATAGGCTCGCTGATGGTATGAAGAGGTACGGCAAAGGCAGAGGGAGCGGCAGCAAAGACAAGTGCGGCGGTATATAGGGCAAGGGAGAATCGCATGGCAGAGAAAGATGGGCGATGAAATGGCTCAACGGTACACAAGCGGCGTCAGCGTGACTGAGAACGTGAAGGAAAATAAGATGACAGGCTAAACGAACCATTTTCAGTAAAATACGTAGTGAATATCAAGAGTACTACGCACCGACCAGCACCGTTATTGACACAGACCGAGGGGTCTGCGCCCGAGCAGCCGCTCAAACCCACTGGTCGGGGTGGGTACCCACTTAGTCAGCATCGGCAGGCATCGGCAGTACCCACTTAGTCAGCAGCTACCCTACCAAAACCGGCTGAGCATGCCAGGCTCGTTATCCTTTGGTAGGAAACATATGAGTTCAGACATACCTACCAGCTCGCATGAAGCTCTGAATGAGCTGCATATGGAGCATTGGTTCAGCTGGTTTTCTTGTCAATTTGTGGCCTGAGTAAGTTAGCTCCCGCAACATCTCACTGGCAGTCATTTAAATGTAATGTGTTCTGCACTATATATTATTCTTATGAGACGAAACACCTCGTTGACATCTACACCCCTAAGATTGACCTGGCCTCTTGTAAACTTAGGCCTCAGAGAGTCAGGCTCGCATTTCAGCTTTCAGCGATTCATACCATCTTAGGAACATTTGTCACGTGCGTTGTCTTCGGCAGCACGGCATCAGGCGTCTCAACATTTGATCGGAGGAGGGGTGAATTCGACGGATTTCTCGGACGCTGGCCCCCTGCACTGCACAAAATCCTAGATTATGCAAGTGCGTCGCCTGAGCGTCATCCGCGGATTACCACCGGATTACCACCAGATTACCCTTACATGACCAACTTTTGCATCGTCTGCGCGTCGCCTCTGGATGATGCATGGATTACCCCTGTATGACCGGTTAGCTACCCTAGTCACCCATTTAATGCATTGATGTTTATTGTCTTTGAGGTATTAATTTGCTTGCTGCCACTGCTCGTGTCAAAAATATGGGTTATTTAGGGCGTCAACACAATTATCTCCGAAAAACGAGGGTACCGTGACAGATTGCTCATTCGGACTTGGAGCTAAGCTTGGACATCAAAGCGAGGTTATCCTCCGACTCTCCCGTCAACCGACTCGACCCCGCCCAACAAGGTTATACCCCGCTCTCTCTCCCGCTCACCCATCTACTGACCTAGTCAGAGAATACCGCTGGCGGACACATGGTCAGTATGTTCAAATAAGTACACGCAGCCTCCACTTATCGAGCACGGCGGGCACCCGCCATCATGCTACTCTCCTGCCCTCCCGCCCTCCCTCATAAATTACATTGACTTGTTACCGAGGTATGTCACTCATCTATCATGTAGTAGTACACGACCCTGGCAAATGAAAATTGCCGGCGGATTCACTCTCGCGCCGGTACACATACTGTATCGTACGGAGGCCGTTGAGACCAATGAAAGGGGTGTGTCGCGAACCAGGAACCTAAAGTGAGTTTTCCCACTGGCAGGTGAGTCTTTGTAGGTACATATTTTTGCATTCTGTGCACGTACTTTCGCTGCCGGAGTCGCGGTAAGTCCTGCGTTTACTGAGGCATACTGATGTGCGTTGGGGAATTTCAGCGATCGCATCTAGCTGAGCCGAAGGTAAGTAAGTATACAGTCCCTAACAAATTCATGGTACGTCACTGCAACTGTACCATTGATCACGCTCTAAACTATGGTTATGCAGGATATCAACACCAGCTGCAAGGCATCGCGGGTGCGTACTACAGGGGCCCGAAAACTGATCCTCATTAGTCTCCCGTGTAAGTAGGGTGTGGTCTAAGTAGTACGCATGATTCGGGGTACTCTATAGGACATGCAGTAGTAGTACTGCCCCGTTATGATGCTTCCGTAGCGTATTCTATAGTGCATGCAGCAAATTGTACCCGTAAATGAGAGAAAATGATAATATATTCATCTATTATTAGAGTCCCTACCGAGTAATGCCTGAATTGAGCCAATGCCATTATATAATCGCTGAATTATGTTTTCTATATGCCATTTTCCGTAGATGATGCGAAGGTGGTCATTTGGTGGTCATCTCATGCATAATCTATGCAGCACATGCGTATAATTTGACAATAACCATGTCATTACCAAATGGTGAACATCTCAGGGTAATCTGGTGGTAATCCGGTGGTAATCCGCGGATGACGCTCAGGCGACGCACTTGCATAATCTAGGATTTTGTGCAGTGCTGCTTTCACCTCAGAGTCACCTTACCGGTTACCGCCACAAGCTGATTAAAAGTAGTAAAACGACTTTGAAGGCAACATCGAAGGCTTGTCACACCCTCTGTTCCTCAATTAAACTGCCGTGCAGTCTTCCAATAACGCAACGAAACAATCCAATAATTGTGACTATGCTACGCGGTAAGTTGTCCTCTTGTTCACACTCGCGAACGTGACACGATGTGAACCTCATATCTAGGACTTTCCGCATACGGCGATGAGAGCGACCCAGAAGACATCCGTTCATCGCAAGCGTCCGTGCCGAGAGAAAAAGATCTGAAGGGAAAAGCTAGAGCTGATGTGAGAGTCTTCAATGCCAGACCCTGAAAATATCCGTTTCCCTCTTTGCTGGCTTCCGTTTTTCGCTTCGGTCAGGATGATGCTCCACGCGAAGGTGCTCATATGGTCTCAGGATGTGAGCCTTTCTATTATATTTTAATCCGCAAGCGCAATTGACTGTGGGGTCAGTAACCAACCCCAAGAATGGCACCTCGAGCAAACCTCAGGTTGTCATCAAGAAGCCTGTACACGTCAAGCCACATCCACGGACACGTCTCCCGGACGACGACGAAGCAGGACCAAGTACCCTTGCAAGTTCTAAACATGCGGAGGCCTCCGAAGAAGCGCATGGCTCCTTTGACATGCCGGATGTGCTTGGCGATGACGAAGAACCTATGGATGAGTTGAGACGGATTCGCGCGCTGTTGCGTCCGCCGCCCATACCTGGTGTGGAGGATTGGGGGATCCCGGCAGAGCCTGATGGACCTTGCGATCCAGAGATTGAGGTATGCACACGGTGCTCTATCGGTGACTGTTTGTTAACTCACTGGCGAATTTCAGGCTAAATTAGCTAGATTCCACGACCTGAAGCGTGATCCCGTTAATCCGAAACATTTCAACGACTCGCTGATGTCCAATCGATCATTTCGCAATCCACACCTCTACGCAAAGCTTGTCGAATTTGTTGACGTAGATGAGCGGACGACGAACTTTCCGAAAGATATATGGGATCCGTTTGACGTCAAAGACGAGTGGTACGCAGACAAGATCGGTGCGTATCGTAATTGTTGCTGTGGAACGCCACTCACATCTAGCTTTCCGTCTGTATTCTTGTCGCCGTCTTTGTGGCTCAAACCATAATAATCGTGGTGAATTATTAAACGTGCTCAAATCTGGATGCACCTTTTCAGCCGAATTCCAGAAAACGCGCTCTGAGCAACAAGAGGCGACGAAAGCACAGAACGCAGGCAAAAGAACGCATCTGGACTTTACTTCTGGTTCCAAGTCAAGTGCCGCCTCAAGTAGCCTTTCGGTAGACCATCACCCTGTCACAGGAGGCGTCCCAAAGAAGGGTCGGTACCAGTTGTATTCAGACGAAAGTGGAGGTGGTTATGGTCGCGCTCTCGGTACCGGACGATCGAAGGCAGGAGGCAGGTGGCGGTAGTAGTGATACTCATATTGATCTCTGTCTCATAGTTGTTGCTGTGCGTTTGCATTCCTTGGAGTCTGTCCCTGTCTGCCCGTTGACCTTGCATTCTCATGACATGCGTTGCCGTATTCATTTCGTTGGGTACTGTAGAGTGCGTTTGGATTTCAATGCTAGGTAGTGCAGCGCCGGTCAGCTGAGCAGGTCGCACATGCGTTTCGTCTGTTGAGCAACCGGGATGCCGTCTCTTGCTACCTCACTTCGTTTTCGCGAATACATAGCATTGGCATAACACGCCAAACGATCGCATTACAGTACTAGTGTCAGGTACGGTGAATTCCTTATGGACGGAAACCATTCATCTTTATCGGTCTCCACCGCGCAACGGTCAATCAAGCTTGCGGCGAACTTGGAGGAACGTCCGCCCACCATGATATCGACCTCGGCCGTCTGCGAGAAGCTGTGTGTCATAACTCAGTACTCAGTACTCAGTACTCACTGGTGGACCGAGCAAGGGGCCGTCCCTCCCGCCGTTGCATCATCAGATTCCGGGCAGCACCTGGCAGCACCAGGCAGCACCTCGCATGACAGTCATTGCCTGCCATTGCTCGGAGCAATCGACTTCTCTGCCATTTCTTCTACGGTACTGAGGCTGCCGACAGAACTTGACGGCTAGTCATGAGGCTGCTCACGAGAACGATATATCTTGCATTCTGCTTTCTTCTTGCTCTATTGACCTTATGGTCAATCACCGGGGCGGAAAGCAGTGCGACTTCAGCTTCACTATATCTAGGACGCGATACTAGGACGCGAGAGTTGGCATCCGGATACATCAACATGTTGTACCATTTGGGTGCACTCGCCATTGGTTTGCTGGCTGCTACCAAGCCACCCGTCATTCACGCCTTGGACAATGGCGTGGCTCGTTTACCTGGTAGGTGCAATTCAATGGTATCTAACTTGAGTTTAGTCTGACGTGATTCATATGTCCAGTGTTGGGATACAACAGTATGTCCCCTAAGTAAAGTCCTTTGAATGACCTCACGATATGTCGGTCAACGTGTCAGCTTGGAATGCATACCAGGTAGTATCGTCTCGCATTATGCGCTGCGGCTTTTGCTGAGACTATTCTGGATAGTGCAACATAGATCAGGACCTGATCACCAATACCGCAAAGCTCATGAAGTCCTTGGGACTTCAGGTGAATTTGGATTTGTCTCAGTGAACCTCATTTATAAGTCAAAGTAACAGGATGCTGGTTATACTCACGTTAACATTGACGACTGCTATGCCGAGAAGAACCGTAGTGCGGACGGGTTCATTATTCCTGGCGAGTTTCTCGTATTTCATGACGTTCAGCAATGTTGAGTGGACAGATAGACAAAGTGCGCTTCAGCAGAGGCTTCAAGGCTTTGACCGACGAACTACACTCTATGGGATTGTAGGTGGTTCCCTTAGTTCTATTCCATATGTACTGAAACTACTCTCTACAGTCAAGCCGGTATTGTATGCATTGTTTTCATTTTCGTATAGGTATTCGCGACTAACATCACCTCGCTTGTAGTACAGTGATTCTGGTTGGTTCACATGCGCTGGGTATCCCGGCTCCTTTCAGAACGAAGCTCGAGATGCCAAGACGTTCCAAGACTGGGGATTCAACTACCTGAAGTGAGGTTACTGCACTTACTCGGACACAGTGCAAATTTGCTGACCACTTGGCAGGTACGACAATTGCGCTAGTATGTCCAGTAGAATCCGTGTAGGCCGATTCGCCCTAACTTGTGCCTCACAGTCCCTTACGACGACATCATACGAGAAGGAATCGTGGGAAGTGCGTTGTTTTCTGTACTCTGCTCTTCAGGATTCCTCGTTGACGCAACCTACGTGTGGTAGAATACAAGAGAATGTCAGATGCTATCGCGGAACTTGCGAAAAAGACGAAGAAACCGCCGATGATATTCTCCCTCTGCGAATGGGGATGGGTATGTTCGCGACATCATGATGCTCCTCCCTGACCTATACTGAACGTGATGTCTTCCAGAGCCAGGTCTGGCTGTAAGTTGATATCGTTACTGCTATTCTTGTGGATGTTGACCTCTTCTCGATTCCCTCTAGTTGGGGGAAGCAGCTTGGACAGAGCTGGAGGGTATGTTGCTCCCAGTTGCCTCTGACGCCCTGAGCTGACTGTATCGAGTATAGACGACTGGGGATATCGGTCCCAACTGGTCATCTTTAACAAACATCATCAACTTGTACGTCGTCAGCGTTTACCCATGCTGTATAGTAGTCACTAAGACCCTTCTCTAGCAATTCCTTTATTACGTCTGCAACTGATTTTTACGGGCGAAATGACCTGGATATGGTGAGTCGAACGCTGGTCGTCGGTCTCGAATTATCCACAGCTTCTGCGTAGCTGCAACTAGGGAACGGAGGGCTCACATTTGATGAAGCCAAGTCTCATTTCACGGCATGGGCATTGATGAAGTCCCCCCTCTTGATAGGCACTAATGTAAGCGAGTCACTATGTAATTTTGCGTGGAGTCATCTGAAAATGGACCAGTTGTCAGCCATCACTCAAGATATCTTGGGAATTCTCAAGAACAAGGAGATATTGGCCATAAACCAAGACTCTACAATTGGGACAAGTATATCCCCGTTCCGATGGGGAATCAATGTACGTTTTTTTTTCATCTTCCATGTTTTCCCCTCACGTTCGCTGAATGCCGTGTAGCCTGATTGGACCAGTAACAGTACGCACCCCGCGCAATATTGGAGCGGGCCAAGTCAGAATGGTACTGTATTCATGCTCGTAGGTCGTTCTATGCACGTCAATCATCAAGTGCAGTGAAACTGATACCAATAAGCTTAACACTCTCGACCACCCTTCCGATATGTTCTTCAATTTGATCGAGTCTCCTTGGATCCGCGCTGGGAGGCAGTATTCCGTTCGAGTAAGAATTTCAAAATCACTACTCTCGATAGTTTCTTGACCAGAATCCTACAGGACCTGTGGACCCACACGAACAACGGTACGGCTGTGCGCAACTTCACTGCGACCAGCGTTCCGCCCCATGGCGTTGTCGCCCTTCTGTTGAAGGATGCCGGGAATGAACCTGCGGGTATTTATCCGCCTTGCAGTGTCTGGGATCAATGCACGGATAAGAACGGGACCCATGTAGGAGGGTAGTGACTTGAACTGAGACGGCTGGATGAATCACGGTTGCAAGATTGAAACACGAGCTACTAGCGGTCTAGGTGACTGGACATGGTCATCGCGCGACAGGTACTTTGGCAATGTGTAATATGTATGTGTCTGTAATAGGTACTTCAAGGTGTATGTATACTCATTTATCATTGTTCACCGTGACTGTCATACGACCGCCGAGCGTGTCAAAAACCTAAGGAGCACTACTGTAGGATAAGCAGCGAGATATGTATGGCCCATGGATAGATATAGTAAAGTCATACTGTATGAAGAGTGAAATGTCCCTCAGAAACGATATCTCGTGTAGGGCTCCCAATCGTATCGTATATACGCGCGTAAAACGACGTATTTAACGGATACGCCCCGTAGGTCTGTTTTCTGACGCGGGGGTCTTATCGAGGAGCCCTCACATTTCCCTTTTTGGACATCCCAAACGGGTAAGAGGGCGTTCTAGCCGACCGGGGGCTCTGAGTACTTTGAGGTCTGTTCAATCAAGTTGCGCGCTGTACAGTCACCTCCAGCACAGTACGTTCAACACAGAGAGTGTACTCTGTATGTCTTTCGGATTTTTGAACATTGTTGAGTTCTTATGAAGATCATCCTCAGCCGCGGCGTGCACTCAGAACCCACAAAGAAATTGAAAGCTGAATGTTGTCCCAAGCTCACATATAGTTCCCAATTACTTGTCATTGCACAACTATAGGAGTTTAGCAACGAGGCCAAGCGTACGGAAGAACAGACGCGTCCTGCGACCGGTGACAAGCTGCACTTGAGCGTGTTGATTGCATACACGTGATGGGAATGATGGGCGCTTGAGGGCTACCCGATAAGACCCCCCAAAGCAATAGCAGACGTCAGACAGACATCCGAGGGACGAGGAAATAATTGTCTGTCTCGTCTGCCGTTGGGAGACTAACGCCCCGTAACGTATACGTTCGGGATTCTCCGAATACTGTACGGATACGATACGGCTTTCTCCCGTACCGTATCCGTACGTACACCGTAATACGGCCGTAAACCTTAAGCCCGCTGGATTTCAACCAAAAACTGCTAGTGATAGTGGTCGAACCTCATTGAGCACTCTTCTTGACTTTATAATACTTACTCGCAGTCGCTCGATAGCCCCTGCGACCTGCGACCGCTTCCTCACTTCAAAGTGTATCACGTGCCGCACCTTCGGTGCGGAAGCTTGACGGAAGCGCTGTCCAGCTCGGAGTTCGACACAGTCGCGACGGCGACGCCTCAAATTCCAAAGTTGATGGCGACAATGCACTCATAAGTAGTGCAGTCATGTATCGGATGTTGCCTGGGAGGCATATCATTTCAATGGTCCCTGCATTGAGGGCTAAAGTGAATATGTGAGGAAAAACACTCTCTTAGCCCGTATATACGTCTGTAATACGGGATACGAGCAAATACGCCCCGTATCGTATACGAAAACGCCCGTATATATCATGTGACTATACGAGGCGTATTCGTAATTTGCCGTAAAAATACGAGGCGTAGACGTATACTGTACGATCCGAGCCCTAATCTCGTGACGGTAAGCCACAACTGAGTCACCTTGAAAGCTTCAAGTTCAAATGTTCAAACGTTCAAGCTTCAAGACTGACGTGAAGATGATCGAGATGAAGTAGGATGAAGTTCGGCGTACAAACTGAGGCGCGTACAAGTGTGACCGAGTGACCAACCCAAAGACGTGACCGTTACGGTGTGTGACATACTCTCAGGTGAAGTATGCACGTGAAGTTCCTCAACTTCATCCCTTCGCCTTCCTCGAGGCATTATCATCTTGGCAAGCTCGTCCCCTCATAACCTCGTCCAAAATGAAGCTTGTCAGGTAGGTCAATTCTGTTGCTTACGATGTTGATTGTACTTATATCTTTCAGGTTTTTGATGAAACTTAATAACGAAACTGTCACCATCGAGCTGAAGAATGGCTCGGTAGTACATGGGACGATTACTGGTTCGCGATTTTGTCCCTGTCCGATCCCTTTCAATGGACTGATTGCGCGCAGGTGTGGATATGCAAATGAACACCCATCTCAAAACCGTGAAGATGACGGCGCGTAACCGCGAGCCCACCTCATTAGACACGCTTTCAATCAGAGGAAATAATATCCGCTACTTTGTCCTCCCTGACGCACTTCCGTTGGACACCCTCCTTGTCGACGATGCGCCCAAACCTAAAAATAAGAAGAAGGATGATGCCAGAGGCAGAGGGCGGGGCAGAGGAGTAGATCGAGGCCGGGGAAGAGGCAGAGGACGGGGCCGGGGACGAGGGTTCTAGTGATTGTCTGTAGTGGCTTGATCGTGCGTATGTTATGCTTTCTGTTGTAACTGTGTTTTCATCTCCTCTTCCTGTACCCCAATCTGATGTTCAAGCCGAACGTATCGAGCGTTTCCATCACAACCCTCCTTACCGTTGCCCGTCCCAGTATACAGCAAGAAAATTCTATCCGGTATCCCCTCATCCATTCCTCTCCTGTCCTTATATGTAGTTCCTTGTATCTTGATGTGTGCCTCATCTCTCAGTGACTCCCGCGTTTCCGACCATCAGGAGGCATGATAACCTCGTGGCCATCCGTCGCCGCTGCACCGTTGCTACGAGGCATCTCATCAACTCCTGCCCCTCGGAGCCGGGAGGCCAGAAGGAAGGATTCAATGAAGGACAATGAGAGCCTGGACCGGATTCAATTTTCATTATGAAGGGGTGTGCGCAACCCTTGAGTGTTCGCGGGAGGTGCTAAATCCGTCGCGAGAGGATTTGCCTCTGAATGGGAGGACTAGTGGCAGGTGCGTCTGGCGGCGCCGGTGACCTGACCAGCTTTCGTGGAACTTCCCAGCGGATATGTGTCCAATTCTCGTTACCAGGAGGGGGACGGAAAGGCCCCTCTCACGCCACGCACCTGTGTGTGCCCTGCGACGGGCCGGGTGCTGCTCGCGAGGGCATTCGTCATGCTCGTCTTACTTTAGGCTCGTCGAAGGGAAGCACCGTTAACGTGAGCACACATCCACTGACAGCTCGGATCGGGAACACACTGAGGTTAACCTTGTGAACCGCTTCCAGTTCGCAGGAGCCATTGCCGTATGCAGAACCCGCGCAGGTCGCACCAGGCCATCAGCCGTCCATTATCGCTCAATACTCGCAGTCCGGGACAGGTGAGATTTATCTCAATTGTCGTACGCACCCAACGTAAACTTGGCTTAGCGGCTACAAACGCCGATCCATGATTTCACCGCGAACCGGAGGGCTCCAGGGCTCACGCTGCAGTGACTTGCTGCACCCCGCTGGATCAACAGAGGACTTCCCTCTTGTCTCTTGACGTTGCCATGGTTGACGGCGATCTCGGCCGATTTCGCGCAGTTGCCCACCTTGCACGGTTCCGCCGTTTTCATCATACCTCTCGATAAGCATTTCTCGTCCCTTGACAATCGGTAAGTCGTTCCTCGCAATACGTGTGACGAATATGGTGTCCACCCATTTTCCCGTGCACCACAGACGCCAAAGTAGATTCAGCTCCTTGACAGAGATAGAGATCTCGGTCTCTCTGACGTCTGGTCGCAACCATTTCTGGCTCTCCTCGTTGCTGCGAATACGACTAGCAGATTATGTACGCTCAAGTCGAAGAACGGTTAAATGCGAGCTCAGTGCTACCCCCAATCTCATTTCCCAGCTCAGGATGTTCCGCCTTCCCACCCATCTTGAGTCTTTCATCCCGCCGCCCAGGGAACAAGTGCCGCACACTCGGCCATGGAGAGGCACACTGGTGCTTCCTGCACCACTGTCTTCTAATACCTCAATCCAAGAGTTGTCGTGCACGGCTGCGGAGACGGAGGGAGACAGGTAAATACCTTCGCCTTTACATACACCATTGATGTACCTACCCACACCGCAAAGCAGTCAGGTGGAATTATGGCCTCTCCGCTTCGTTGTGCAGGTGATCAATCAGCGACCGTTGTTGCATGAAGTTCAAGCTTGGGTCAAAGCTCATGCTCCACCAATGTGCATGCTGATGCCGGACAGGCTACAAGATCCGGACAAGCAAAATCAAAACCAGGCCGCGTTCGAGGCTCTAGCGTCCTTGCTGGCTGAGAATAATCTAGTGAGTTGCTATTGTGGTCGCTTTACTGCATACTTTTTGACTTGTCAGGTCGCCGTCGCACCTTGGAATCTTCCTGACAGATTGTCAGGCGCAGGCATACTGCTTTTCCCTACGCGAGCATCACGAACATTGCTTGTTGCCGCCGTTTTCGTTCATTCGAGTTTTCCGGAGTTTCTCAATGGTCTGGTCAATCATTCCCCTCGTTCCAGCACTGTCGTTCCTCGCCATATTCCCATCCCTAGCCCATCTCACAGTCAGCCTTTACCAAACATCGCAACTTCCCAACGACATGCGTCCAGTCAGTCGCCGACCAGTAGTCGGAGCAGTCGTTTCTAACCATTTGAGATTCAATGATTTACTAAACTCGTCCTTTTCTCTCCCTTCGCTTTTGTTGATTTATCCTAACACTGTAGCCTTATTCGGTGCGTCAATTCTGCTCCCCACATTGACATTCAGAGGCCGTCGATACCCTTCGTCTTCATTCTTTGTATTCTGATTAGGCGTAAAGCCATTGTATCGTTATCAATAGAACCATAGACTATATATTGTGGTGTATACCGCTGTACCTTTCAATCTTTTTCACCAATGTTCATATCGTTGCTATGTCTTTCTTGACGATGGTTCTCATCATATCTTTCAACAGTACAAGATCTAGAGGTATCATACAGGAAGAAACTTGTCTTGGGTATCTGAGGCGCTGCTGCACGAATCATCTACTAGATATCTGACATCAATCGCTGTCTCTTGGTTCCTGGAGGTTTCTCGGTCTTTTTGCTGGGGTCGTCCAAGATGTTTCCTCGGCAGGACGCTTGTGAGATCCCTTTACCATACCACTACCGGAAGCCGCGTCATTCACCTCACGAGAACTCAGCAAGACGCCTTCGCCGGACTTTTGACCGGAGTCTTTGCCCTTCTTCGCCTTCTTCTTCTTCTGTCGTTTGGGTGAAGGTTCGAATGGTTTTCCCTCCTTGACAGACCATTCAATCTCGATGATCCTGTATTCATTTCACGATATAGAAGGAGGGATACATCAGCGCTTCTTTGCAGAAATCATATGCAAGAATACGTGAACAACGAAGAGTATCCACCTCTCTTTTAACTTGATATTGTCTGGCACATAAGCCTCCGCTTTGCGATAAAGTTCTAATGCCAATTGCAGGTTGTTCCTGTATGATGGTTTGAGACGGACCAGGAATAGGTCTTATCATAAAGGACTTACTTCTCTGTCTGTGCACGGGCTAGGGCGACATAAGCCCGGCCATGTTTCTTCCTGGAGACGGGAGACATCTCGTTGATGATGCGCATATCAGAATTGCTCGTGTCTCTGTAGCAGAGTCATCAACTGCTTCAACTGCTTGTTCGATAGTCCAATGGAGTCGGATACGTACAATTTCTGCTCTAGTTCTTGCAGGCGGTGCCGCAAATCATGCCGACTGGACGATACATCGACGCCAGGAGATCTACGAGACGAGTTCTCCGAGGGTTCGCTTTCACGAGACTTTTCCTGCAGCTCAGACAGCTGCTTCTCATGTTCGGCCATTCGCCGTGCAACCTCAGCTTCCACGGCCCTTGCGATCTGTCCGGCGATGAGCTTCGTCAAAAGTTCGTCAGAGATCAAGTCACCAACCTTTGCATCGATGTCCTCTTCTGACAACACTGGTTTAACTGGCACCTGTTCCCGGGGCAACCGAGAACTGGAAGCTGCCGGTAGCCCCACCGAAGATGGTCTTGGAACTCTACTTGCAAGCCTTGTTGCGTCTGAAGACGCGTTCGAAGGGCGAGGCATACGGGTGTTTGACGTCAATGAAACTCCTGAGGTTCGTGCTGCGGGAGGGTATGACGGAGCAGGTTTCGCCGAAGGCCGCATGTCTGAATTGTCGGACAAACATTAGAGTTAGACAGAGTCGGCTAAAGTCTACTTACCCTTCTCATTGACCACCGGTTTATTCTCGACGTTCTTCGTATGTACAGCAAAACTAGGCGATTCTTCTATCAGTCTTCGTATCAGACAGTGGCCGTGCGATGAATCACATACTTCAGGGTATTAAGGGTATCTTGACGATACTTCGGAGCCGGGGCGATATTGCATATCAGTAATCCGATCGAGGAACCTCCGAGAGCATCTTGCAATATACGGGTTAACTTCGAGTTGCGGTAAGGGATACGTGTCTATAGTAGTGTTAACAAATCTCGTGTCAAAGATATGGATTTGGGATAGCGTACGGCGCCCTTGTTTAGTGCATGCACTACCTGCCCAAGTACACTCAACGACTTATTGATTGCGGATGATTCCGCCATGCGTGAGGAGTCATTGCCTGTGAGCTTAGCAACGAGTAACGTCAGAAATCAAGTTCCCTCTACTTATTCGCTGAACATACCTTGTTGTTTTCGGATCCCGCAAGATCTACCAGGTTTAGCTTGCCACACAACGCTGGATTGGAACATTGGTGTTGAGTATGAGACGACAAAGCCGAAATAGTACCCACTTCGTCCTTGCTCAAGGTCCTGAACTGTCACCAGAAGGGTGAGAATAGCATGAGATCTTGACGATGCACGATTGAGATTGGTCGAGGCCACAGAGCGACGCTTCATGGCGTTCCTGTAGAATAGATAATCAGCAGCCAATCCATGAGAGAAATATGCGTTCATTTACGAGTATATCATATCGAAGTCTTCCACGGTGTCGATATCCTGAGTGGTAAGATTGGCAACGAATACCTGACCTGCTCCATTTTCGCGTACGGGGAGTTTGGGTGCCTATACGCGGCTACGAGTCACTACGGCAGTCTTCAGCGTTCATGTGGGCGACTCACGTTCTCCCGCTCTATCAACAGGTCATACACCTCATCCTTGTATATCTCCATATACGATAGAGCTATATCTATCATGATTTGACTTGAGGCTTGCTTTTTCAGAAACAGTGCCTACAAGACAATCAGAATATACCATGACCGCACACCAATATTACGCACCTCAACAGCTCTCGGAATGATACCAGGGTGGGCATTTGTACCCTGCATCGTGTGTGTCTTGCCGGACGATGTCACACCATAAGCAAAGATGGTTACTGTCTGGCGAGACGTTGACATCGAAAACTTCACGTCGTAAAAGTCACAGCTCACCATTCCCTCGAAAACTGCGTCAATCATGGGCTGCACCTCATTATCAAAGATTTCTTCTTGTGTCGAGTCTGGGCCATAGCATGCAGAGAAGCTGCTCGAGTAAATGGAATAATGTACACGCAGGCAAGTCGCGAAGAACGTACGAGTACTTGAATACTTGAGCTAGATCGCGAGGATTATTCACAAGCACCCAGTGCTTCCCGTCTTCTCCTCGTTGAATCCGCACACCTTTGTCGTCGGTTTCGTTCAAGATTGGTGGTCTGACTCGAGTCACGATATTAATGCGTCTGGCTGAGGCCATGGCAGTGCTAGCGAGTGAGGGAGCGATAGAATAATATAGGGGGACGATTATAGTCAACTGTAGTATAGCGTAAGAACGAGAGTAGAGCTGCCGATCCACAAAACCAATTCTGTGCAAGAGATGGATTATGGTTCTAAGTGGCGGAGCAAAAAGGTGGAAAGGTGGAGGTGACACCGCGTTATGCGTGGCTGTGCCTGGTTCAACTTCCAACTTCGGTTCGCTGTACACGTGATCGCGCGTTGCATCTTCGAGCATGTGACACTGTGACTGTAGCGGTCGGCTCGTTCTCGGCTCAATTGGCTTAGTCAAGGTTGCCATATCGGGTATGTCATTTTCGGGGTGTTGGAGTAGAAGGAGAAAATTGTCTGTCCTTTTGTGGTTTTGCTTTTGACTTGGTATTTGGTTGGAGGTTGAGGGATGCGTAAGCGGAGTAGTAGCTAGAGTATATAAAGCCGGGGTCGTAGTGACTATGACCCCGGCTTTGAGTCATCAGGAAAAACCTCATTTTCCTAATCTTGCCAATTGTAGATAATTTAGATATAATGAGATATAATTAGCATTTTTGTCTTGGTTTTCTCCAATAGGCTCCAATATTCTAGACCCCCCTAATTCTGGACTTTATTTCTCTAATTTGGAGAATACAATTAGTGCCAATTTAGAGAAAATTGTCTATAAATGACTGCAATTTTCCTCCAGTACTATTCCCTGATTGATTTCAATATTGTATTGATTTCTGTTACAGGACATCACAATATAATTAACTAGTATTCAAATCAATGATAAGTATCATTACAATTCATTTTAGTACACAAAAACAATCATAAAATAAAATAAAACATTGCTGGCACCATCAGGAATTGAACCCAGGGTCTCCAGACTGCACTGTCAAGCAGAGCTCTAACCACTAGGCCATCAGGCCATATAGTATCTGTGAAGCAATATGCCATATATACCATCTCTGCTGACACATCTCATAAACAGCTGAGACTTATGCATTTTTTTGACGGCTCTCTATTACACAGAGACTAGATACCCTTTAGAAGCATTGGCACTAGGTTATACATATAGTGACATCAATTAGATATCTTTAGCATCATTAGATGTCAGTTAATGTCAACATCAATGAGTATACAATATATCAAAAATATTCAAATCATGTTGGAGTTGAATTGGAGTTAGATTAGCATTGCATTTCTATTGAGCTAGACTTAAACTCAAAATTATCAAAAGTTAGCCCAATTGGAGCTGATCTAGTCAGACCTCATCTGATACATCAAAGTTTATAAACATCGGAATATTGTTATCTGAAAATTAGATAGCTATTTCATCAATAGTCATTTTTAACTTATATTTGCTTTCAGTTGCATCAGATTAGCTATATTGGAAAAAAGAGGTTTTTCCTGATGCACTAGGCATGTAGCTACAAGCTTCATTGAATCTCAGACTTTTGCCCTGTCTTTGAGCGTGAGCTTCTTCGTGTGACACCACTGCTATCTTTGGATACACAAGTGTTACATATTTTTGACAGGTCTCTCTCTCTTGCTGTAGCTCTTGCCCCTCGACTCTCTTGACTCTCTCGCTTTACTCTCGAACTCGACTCTTCAACTTCAACTCTAAAGTTGTCACCCAGACATCCTCGAGTCTGATCACTTCGAGCATTCGACCGATGACACCCCGAGCTCTTCGCTCACATCTCAACTCTCTCTAACTTGCTTCGACTTTAAAACCTCTCGTGTGCAATCCCCCTTTCAAACATTCAACTATAGAGCTTTTGTTTCGACCCTCAAGTGCTCTTCCATGAAAATTTAGGCCTTATGGAGACCCAGTCTCTATAAGAAAAAACCTTTTTTTCTAATATATCCAATCTAATGCAACTGATAGCCAATCTAAGTTAATACCTATTGATCAAATGTCTATCTAATTTTCAGATAACAGTATGCAAATATTTATGAACATTAATGAGTCTGATGAGATCTGACTAGGCCAGCTCCAATTGCACTAACTTTTGACAAATTTTAGTGAAAGTCAAGCTCGATAGAAATGCAATGCCAATCTAACTTCAATTTAACTCTAATATGATTTGAATATTTTTGATGTACTGTATACTCATTGGTGTTGACACTAACTGACCTCCAATGATACTAAAAATATCTAATTGATATTACTATCTATATAACCTAGTGCTAATATTCATAAAGGATATCTAGTCTCTGTGTAATAGAGAGCCATCAAAAAAATGCATAAGTCTCAGCTGTTTATGAGATGTGTCAGCAGAAATGGTATATATAGCCTATTGCTTCAGAGATTCTATATGGCCTGATGACCTAGTGGCTAGAGCTCTGCTTGACAGTTCATTCAGAAGATGCTGAGTTCAATCCTTAATGGTGTCAGCTATATGTTTCATTTTATTTTATGATTGCTTTTGCATATTGAATTGAATTATAATGGTGTTCATTATTGATTTGAATACTAGTAAATTATATTATCATGTTTTATAATCAAAGTTAATGATATATTGAAATTGATCAATGAGAAGTGTTAGAAGAAAATTGTAGTTATTTATAGACAATTCTCTCTAAATTGGAGATAAAAACTTCTGCAAAATTAGAGAAATGAAGTCCAGAATAAGGACAGTCTGGATAATTGGAGCTTTTTGGAGAAAACTAAGACAAAAATGCCAATTATATCTTATCATATTTAAGTTGTCTACAATTGACAAGATTTGGAAAATGAGGTTTTTCCTGATGACTCCCCTTCCTAGCGTCACGTTGCCTAGGGCTCGACGGACTAGGAAGCCTGCCATTAGACAGCCCGCATGCACTACATCAGGAAAATGTCTAAGGCCCTTAGTGCCCCATCTAAGGGCGCTAAGGGCGCTAAGTTTGGTAAGTGTAAGTGCTCCTCTTTCAGCTCACGAAGGGGGTCAAAAATCACCTTTGTGCACAGCAGTTTTAAAACTCATGGTAAGATCTTTTGGTATGTAATTTGTGAGATCCATATAAGCATTTTTTATCTATAAAGTGTCATGTTTCAACCAGAAACCATTTGTCAAATACCAGTTGAAATTTGCCTTTTTCCGGTAAGTTGGCTAAGGGCTGTAAGTTTGTGCCATTTTGCTGATGTACGGCACCTGCACCTGCAAACGTGCCTGCAGCGGAGTGCAAATGTGCTGCTTGTGTAACCTCTGCTCCTGCGGAGACAGAATGCCCCGAGACATCAAAGGAATTCACCAAGTGAATCCGTTGTGTGGTTATATGTTGAATCCGGTGTAAGTCCGGATACACATCAATGAGATCCGGCATAGCCCCGGAGCTCGTATCATCACATGCCCATCATTGCTTGATGGATGATCAGTGATATCTATGGTTATCTATGACATCATATGACATATCA
>MU275452.1:0-29286 GCA_022160315.1 Panus rudis PR-1116 ss-1 | reverse complement strand
CGATCGCGTCGCGACGCGTTCTGTCACGGTCACACGCCGCCGGAGGCCCGCTAAAAATGGCAGAAAGCCCGTCACAGCGCCGCCCAGCCCATATCCGGTGGGGGCGAAGTGACAGGCCGCGTCACGTGCCTTTGCCGTGTCCCGGGACACGGCAAGCACCGAAGCGCCCATTGGCGCCCGTGTCCCGTAGCGACTAAGTTATAGCGGTCAACCCAGTCAAATCCTGAGGCCTGATGCGCCGATGCGATGCGTTTAATCTCGTCTATCGCACTCCGGCGGACTCCGTAGGCAGAGCATGACAATAAGGGAGCAAGCCCCATCATCGGTCAGGTTAGGGCAGCAGTTAAGCCCTCTGATGAGCCCCTTCGCAAGGGCAAAACCTGCCAGTCCCAATGGCCACTTGGGTTCGATCCCCCCTTTCGCAACTTTTCTTTGTGATCTTCGGAGAACAGGAACTGGCCCTTAAGGCGAATCTCAGACGCACAGATGGGCAAAGCGAGCAAATCCTCCCTAGAAAGGTAACTTTCTAGGAAAGGTCCGCAGCTTACGTAAGGGTGAAGGTGGAGGACCTCTGCGTAGACTCCTACCCAACCGCGTACCTTATGGCCTTTCGGTCAGGTCGGAGTGCTTACCGCTCGATTAAACGCTCGTTCATTACACTCGTTCCTCGTTACATGAACGTCGCTAATGGAGAAGAGATCAGCGCTCAGCTCTTCCGCATACCCGGGCAATACGGCGATGGTCAGTGAGTGGGACGAACACTGACAAATGGTATTCTACAGTGTTGTATTGCAACGCGTCATGATCTGCCTTAGTTTCGGGGGGCCAGATGGCTCAGTGGTTGCCTCTGGTTCCTGGCTGCAAAAGAGCAGTCGGAAAGACCCTCGGGTCGCGGGTTCGAATCCCGCAAGAAAACCACTTCGACTCACAACGCTTTGACCAAACCCTAAACCCAACGACCACACGCCTCTCTGCTCACAATGCTGCATAAGCAGCACTGACCCATTGGGCCGGTCCAAAGTGACCCTAATGCCCACCCTAAACCAACAACGTCTCGACCCATATCCCCCGCCGTAAGGTATATTACGGTAGTGTGTCTTGGCTTCCTTGTATAATTTGTACGTAGCCTGCTTGCACTTAAAATCCAAAGAATTCTCTCTCTCTCTCTCTGCCTTAGTTTCCATGGTCTCGTACCCACGACGGGAGCCGCACCAGGCCGCACCCAACCACCGCGCTCACCGTCTGGCGCAGTTTGGCAGGGCGACCCCCCATGCCAATTAGCGCCGGAGAGCATCAGTAAAATGTCATTCACTTAAGGGCACTATACCACTTACCACGTTTGGCACCTCCTAAGCGCCCTGTAAGCGCCCATGGATGCGGTAGCAACACCTTAACATCTCCTTGGAACAGCCTGAAATATTGAGGTTTTTGGTATTGGAGACAATGTATATGTTACCAGGATATCAGTGCAAAGTTTTGGAGGGTGCCCCTGCAGAATAGCCAGTGCAAAATAGACACTTAAAGCACTTACTGTACTTTTTCGACCGTAGGTTCGTAACGGCTAACGGTCCCCATGTTGATCGAACCTATTCATTGTTCGGTAACGCATAACGCCGGGTGACGAACAATAAAAGTGTTACATACAAGAAAAACAACATTATATACAATTGTGGCCGCTCTATCATATTTCTGGTGACGGAAGAGTGATATTAATGCATGCCAAAGTCCTTGGTATAGCGAGAAGTAGCCATTTTATGCCGCTTTCCCCTCCCCAGATTTTCCTCTGCTGTTGGATCTGCTTCAGGCACCACCATTTCACCGGGCTCAAGCTCGTCAGCAGCTCCTGGTGCTGAGACATCTGTACCTAGGTCTCGTTGTGGAGGGCTCAGGATGCTTAACATGAGGTCTGCAGGCTCAAGAGCAGTGTCATTGCCAAGGTCTGCATTCTCGTCGTAAACAATGGGACCATCTGCTGCCGGTTCTGCAGTGTCATCCTCATTAGAGAATGGGGATTCATCCAATGCTTTCTCATCGACAATGTCATCGGACGCATCTAGTGTACCTTGATCACGAGCATAATCAGCAGATACCTTATTCCAGAGTGTTGGATCGGTGCGAGGGAGATCGCGGATGATTTCGTTCGCAGCACGGCTTTTGATAGATTCAAAGGATAAGTTGAAACCTCCACGCACGACACAACGCTCGAAGGCCTGCCATGATAGTAATTTAAGTTAGTGAAAGAAACATCTACTATCCCAGACACAACACACACCTTCTTGATAAGCAGTGGGTCATTGATGTCTCTGAATGCATTGAGAAACCAGGAAACAGAGCGATCTCGTAGTGTGCCGATTGTATTGTCCAGCCGCAGTTGTGTTGCTTCTGCGCCTGAATGCAGGTGCTCTAGCGTCTCGTTGACAATGTCTTGCAGTTGCGAACGTTTGATTGCTAACTTGTAAGGCCGCTGCATGCCTACGTCACATGGTTGTATGAGACCGGTTGTACCTCCGGGAATATAGCGAAGGCGAATCCAAGGCCATCGGCGACGAATTAGAGAACGGAATTCCCGGCTCCTATGAACGGACCAAGAATCTAGCAACACGACACATTCCTGGTCCGGTGGGAGACCGTGAATGGACTTCTGATGCTCAAAGTGGGGGACAAGCGTGCGTTCGAAGTACTGTTCAAGGAGAGGAACATTCGACCAATAGTTCTTTGGGTTGAGACCGAACAAGAAACCGAGGTTGTTAGCCTCAGTACGTCGGGGTGCACGTGCAGATGGGAGACAGCGTTTTAGAACGCCCTTCATGACAATCTAAATCGGCGTACAAATGTGAGTGATGAACTCTTGAATAGGAGTGAAGAGCGAAGACACCCACCTGCGTTGGTAGTAAAGTACCATCTGCGCCTATACCTACCACAGCAGTCCAGGTGCGTTTCTCCTCTTTATTTACGGTTTGAACCTGTCAAGCACCTTCTTGCTCAAAGCTTCGTCGTGAGGGATCAGCGACAACCACCTGAGTCTGATCAAAGTTAATAAATAGTCCAGGGTAATCGATACGAGCATCACGAAAAATCAACACCAGACGGAGGAAAAGCTCCCATAGCTGCTGATCTGCATCATCAGGGATCTTTTGAGCAGCACGGGTGGCTATCCGAGGAACCCAGCGCAGCCGTGCATAAAGAAATTTGCACACAAAGGAATCTGAGCATAAGAATCGACTACCATCGCGTTTTGCAGTTGCTCCAAGGATCTCTGGGGCGTCATGCTCAATATTGCCCAGCATGATCCCTCGAGCAGCATCAACGGAGATGGACACGCCAGACTTCCGTAGATACAGCAGTTGCTCAGTTATTCGTTCGATCAGTTCAGGATATTCTGTCTATAGATGGTAACTCAGTATCAGCAGGGGTAAGTAAGATGGTTAGAAGGATGACGTACCAGAATTCCGGAGCGAGTGGATTGTCCTCCGGGGCGAATCCCACCAGACTTTGCAGCTTTGCTCAACACTTTAGTCGTCCAAGTAGCTGACTTCTTTTTGATGTATCGGCCGATCACTTGAGGCCTCAGACGGGAGAACGTTGTCGGATTCCGGCTCTGCAGGGTTCGCACAATCTCAATTGGAGACATGGTGTTCGAGTCACGAGCAGCACTCACGATTTGTTGGAAGAGGATTCCGTTTGTCCAGTTTGTTCTACGCGCTGGTTTGTCTTCGTGCTTCCGTTTGCGACCTCGAGTATCCTTATTAGCCCTCTGGTCAACCTTGAACGTGCGATAGGGCCGCGATGACTGAGCTACATTATCGGCAGCGCCACTCATGTTAAAACCTTGTACAATGTCCTTTGAAGTCAGAACATCATTGACATTGAGTTGTGTCACGCAAGCTTTGTCCTATCAACATATTAGAACACATGTTTCACTCATAGACGGCGAAGTTAAACAACATACCTTGTGATCCTTTTGACGCTGACGATATCTATCCTGACGATCGCGGTTCTTCTTGCGCGCTCTGTCCTTTCGTGCAATCGCCCTTAACCTTTCTTCATAATTGAACAGACGACGACGCTCAGCCTCTTCCTCGAGTCGTTCTGCCTTGGTTTCTAAGCGACGACGCTCAGCTTCCTCATGTGATATGGTCGAGAAGAAGGATGTGATTCGTTTTGGACAGGATAAATTAGTAGGGTGTTCCAGCACTGGTAGGGAGGAACAACAACGAGGCTGTGACGGGGAATGTCCCTCGGAAGCGTAGACATTGGTGGTTGGGTTGAGAGGAGACTCAGGGTCTGCTATATCCAGTTCAATGTCATCGAAGTCAGAAGACTGAGGTGGTGCATCAATCTCAAGATCGTCGAAGACAGATGACCCACATGGAGGTGATGAGCTGAGTTGTTCCTGACTCGGATGTGGAAGATGCAAGGGGCGGTGACGCAGACGGGGTGGAAGCAATCCAGTATCTGGCTCTGAGTAACTGTTCTTGCTAAGGTCGAGTTGTAGCGGTGAGGGTAGACATTGATCAGAGGGAGCAGGAAACTGGTGCTGATGAATCAGAAGCGATACCACAGGATCCTCAACAACGTCCAAGAGTGCACCGATGGTGTCAACTGTTGGCAGGCTGGGATTCCTGGGCAAACCCATCAGCGCTATGTGGTCGCTAGAGATCTGATAGGTATTAGCCAGTTGTACTCAAGTGTTAATCCGAAGAGACATGATACATACTGGCACGTGCAAGACCGACGAATGGCTTGCTAAGCGGTTAAACCACCGCAACCGCCACGAATCCGCCATTTGTTGAGTCCATGCCTCACTGCCGAGAAGTTCATGAGCAAGGGTGGATATATACAAGACGCCGCAGGAGTGAGAGTCGGTTTGACAAGGGGATGGCATTTGGGGCTGTGTAGCGGAGGGGGAAAGCGGGCTTGTGGAACTAGGGGGGAGGATGGAGCTTAGGAACCAATTGAGCAGATAGAGATCGGAGGGAGTTGGCGCATCGCGAGAATAAAGACCATCATGATAGGAATAAGTGAAGTCACAAAGGTCAATCCGCATACCCGCCCAGTGATTGCCACGAACATGCATGGGGACCTCTAGGATTTGAATTTGCCCCGAACGTATTGCATCGGCTAAGCGAGAGTTCCGAGGATTGTATACAGTGGTACGCATACGAGCATTGCGAAGGGATGGGAGAAGGAAGCAATTTGCAATGGTGATGGGCGAATCAGCTGGCAATTGTTGCATGATCCAGTTGATACCGCTGTTAAGCATATCGTTGTTCAGCCAATCATGAGATAAGAAAGATACCAGATCCTCCGCAGTGAGGGGTGTACTATCCTGATCGTGAACAACCATTCCTGGCTGTAATTGAGTCAGAACTTGGGCGGCTTGCTCCGCTTCATTGGCCGACTCATCAGAGGCAGTGCAAACTTGAATCACTCCAGCCTGAGGCGACATGATTGCGCCGGCACCACGGAACTGCGAAAGAAAGCGAGCTGCTCCTCCGAGCCAATCATCCGGGGTAGGAACTGAGACACCTGTTCGGAGGGGACGTGGAGATGGTGGTATCACAAGGGAAGGTGCACTGTGAACGAGCAATGGAACAATTGGACGGGTGCAATTGTTGGATATGTCGGAAAACGGCTGACACCGCAAGGGAGGGATACTATAGGCCCCTGGCAGTGCCACAAGGACGCAAAAAGAGAGACCTAGGAGCTGCAAAAGGCCGCAGCACCCTCGATGAGGCATTCTAACTATAGGGCAAGTGTCAGTGTCGTGTCCTCTCGTATGCAGGAGCAGATATGTACAATAGGGGGACAATTGTACGGGGCCAGTTAGCGGCGTTGCAGTACCTATCGTGAGGTACCAAGAGGTGGTACACAAAGCCATCGAGTCTTTGCTTAAATGTATGTTCCAATGTTCTAAGCTGCCCCTCACGCAGAGAGGACCATCCTTGCATGGTCATGTCGTGTCGATGAGAGCAACGAGAACTTTTCTATAAAAGATCACTTTGGTATTCACGAAAACCAGAATGATACCAAACAACTCCGGAAGTGTCAGAGTGCTCACCTCCGTGCTAGCAAAGTGATGCATTAGCTCAATTGATAGACGTACCCCAACTTTGGTGGGGTATTCTTGAAGGAAGATCAGTTCAAACAAGCTTTTAGGAATGGAGATGATGAATGGTTCCATTGTCGTTGGTTCAGTGTACGCTCAGCAGTTACGCTAGCACACATATGTGTCTTGTTCGAACATGGTAACGCCTAATGGTAGGTACCGAACAAGTTTCGGCCGAACTAACGGGCGCGTAACGCGTAACGCTACCAGACCTTCGAACCTACGGTCGAAAAAGTACAGTAATCAATAGCTTCTGATCTGGTATCCCACACTTAGAAAAACCACACTTACTTCACTTAGATGGCACTTAAACGGCACTTATTTGCACTTACTGCACTTGGCTAAGTGCTTCTAAGTGCAATTGACGTTTTACTGATGAGAGGGCCTCTTTCCTCGCCCGTTTTGGTAGGAGGGGGACCCTGGCGCCCATGAACTGAGGTTTGGAGGGCAACTTTGTACTCAAAAATCTTCACAAAACTGCCGTATATTGTTGAAATTCCAAGCTACACGTGCTACTGAACACCGCGACTGACATATTTTCATAACGTGTTTCAATTCTGTTTTGTCCCTCTTTCTCTTTCAAACATTTCTTATCTGATTGAAACCTTCCTATTTATCTGAATGTATCTACCTCCGCGTTACCCGTACCCCTGACTTCGGTAGATACATAAAAGTCTCTCGTTTCCGTTCCATCTCCTCAGTTGGCCTTACTCGACGCTGACTGAGGTATGTTCTACTCTTTGTATTTATGTGCTAGCTTGGCGCTTACGGACATTTGTAGTCTCGTTTACTTTATCTTACAATAGGTACTGTAGTCGAGCTTCAATCTATTTATAGTTGGCCTTACTCGACGCTGACTGAGTCTCGTTTACTTTATCTTACAATATATATACAATGTAAAAACTTGCAAAATGAATCTTCATGAGAAACCCATGCATATCAAAGTGAAGTAGTCTTTGCGAGCAGAGGCTATTACCATATTAGGGCACCAGAGAGGCCCTCTCTCCGGCGCTAATTGGCATGGGGGGTCGCCCTGCCAAACTGCGCCAGACGGTGAGCGCGGTGGTTGGGTGCGGCTCCCGTCGTGGGTACGAGACCAAGTTTCCGTTGCTAACTACCTGTATCGGATGCGATATCACCACTGCCAGCTGGATGTGCGACGGGCGGGCTATTAGAGACGTATACCGGTGGTACGGTTTCAACGTTTGAATGGTGGACACATGATGTGTTCAACGGAACCGTTCCATAATCCTGTCAGTTGCCAAACCATCGCGTCCCAGTCAACCCATGAAAAGTTTGTCGACGTTAGTACGCCTCGGGAGCGGTAGCTGTCAATATACCCGTGCTGAATTGGAGGTGGAGGAAGTTATGGTTCGCTATGGGAGGCTTACTAATCATTGTCTTGATTCCAACCAAACGATTGGATTGCTCTGTGTAGAGTTGATGTAACGTTGGCGTGACGGGGAGGTCACGGTCGCATTACCGGAAAGTCACTCAGAGGCAAAAGACAGTTGTAAAGACTGCAATTGTATGCTAAGAGCAACCTGAGTACATCGGGTGAAAAAGACAGGTTTATATACTTTTGAACGTCGGAGCTTTTAGGCCGAATGAGTCATTAAGTGAAAGAAAAAGAGAGGAAGAATGAAGAAGAGAAAACCGGTAGCAAAGCAGTTTTACGGGTCGAACTTGAAGAGCTGCCTAATCGGGAACGGGGGAATGTGATACCGAGCACGACAGCGTGCTCAGGGCCAGGAAAAACCAACACCGTTACAGTTGACCCGCAAACTACGCCAGAGACATTGAGGAGTACGTATACGTCCTTGAGGCTTGCTGCAATCGCTTCGCCTCGGATCCTCGCATACGTGACCCTACAAATCTCCTACACATGTGAGCGGATGTCCGCTCGTCAAACCTACCGAGTAGTACGCTTCGTCACTTGGAGTTCTTCATCTTCTGATATTATTAATGTCATTTAGTAGTAGTGAGTGGATATCCGGATAACGTGTGCCAAACCCAGGCAGCGTACTGACCACGCCACCTGTCCTACGGTATGCTGTATTTGGCTTCTCTTTCCTGTGTCCTAGCATCATGCATCATGACATTGACAAGTCGCTCACCACGGAGCGCTGCCCAAGCGTTCAGGCCTCAGGAGAAGGTCGTCCTTCCCACTTTTCGCGCTTTCGGACTTCATAAGCTTGAGATCTCGTTGATATCCCCTTTGCTTAGAGGTCGTTTTGACTTCCTCCGACGAATGAAAATTCTTTCGGGTTGCTCTGAGCTCCAAGTACCGTCTCCGACGCAGCTTCTCAGCCTCCTATACGAAGTCAGAGGATCACGGAGATGCCACTAAGATATGTACGATAGGCAACAGCAAGCACAGGCAACCACCATCGCAACAGGTATCAACCGGGAGGGTCCGGCTTTAGACTTTGCGGTTTGTACCCCTTGTCGTCATGATCATACGGACCATCGGGGATGATCGTAGTCGTCGATTCCAAAACCTTGTTTTGCCATCATTCTGACCTTGACGCCCACTTACAACCTCAAGGTCCTCAACAGCGACCGCAACCATGGCCGAAACATCTCTCTGTGAGGCGTCGAAGAGTGTTGGCTGGTGGGTGAGAAGAAGGAGGAGAAGGGTAGGTGAATTGTCGCGAGAGCTTGTCACATGTTGTTCGCTTGAAAAAAGCGAGGCGCAGAAATGGCAGAGTTCTCGATGAACATGAGACACGCCATCCCTGGAATTGCGATGCATCAAACTCCACAAAGGCCACACCAATGTGACCGTTGCCAAACCAATTCTCTCCTCCTCTCCAATGTCGCTACGGAGGAGGGTGGTTTGGTCACTTAGGTGACTCTACTCTCGTCCCCCATGCAAAGAGAGGGTTAAGACTCACGTGAAGACATGGTGGCTGCGTGTCGTGAAAGTCTGCAGCGAAGCGTTGCGGCAGAAGACGCAAAAGCCGAAGGCTAATGGTTAAGAAAATGAGTAATGATAGGGATATCATATCACTCGGTCCGTGGACGGTTGCCGCCAACCTGCTTATGGTACATGGATCGATAAATCCCGCTCATTGGGTGGTGGTGTGGCGGGGCTATGGTGACAAGGGGCTCCATTAGGCGTGAGCGTAAAATCAATATCCCACTTTTGAGCGTGAACGAAAAATCTCCTGCCCTTGCCGCCAGAATCTCAACATCCGTCTGCCACACGTCTTCCTTCTCGGCGACCCTGCGGGTCTCGGAAATCCTGAGATATAATAACTGTTTCATCCCGTGTTTGGACATCCGCCGCACTGTTCCATAACTTGCATCCCTTACCCTCCGCTCGTCCCCTCTGTCCAGGGTTGGCAGAACGTCCTCCCAACATACCCGATCGCGTATACCACAATCCATCGACTCCGAGACGTCCCACACCCCCAATATGCTCGCAGACCCGTCGAATACACATCAACCACACAATACGAACGCGGACGTGAACCCGTTCGTCCTATACTCTCGGTCACTGCATGACTATACCCTGCGGCTGTGGACGGAGTCGAGGAGGCTTGCGGAGGAGAAAGCGGCGATGAAAGCTGCGCAGCGGAGAGCGGAGGAAGACAGACGGAGGGAAGCGATGGCGTCGGGCCAGCAGCATGCGGGTCGAAATGAAGTTTGACAGCAGTGTTGGAGGAGCATTGAACCACTCAGAGCTACATGCTCTCATCAAAACATCGTCGTAACCACCTGCGGCCACCCCCAGCGACGTGCACGGGCACTCACCTTCGCTGGAGACCACCCGCCGCACACCACCACCACCCACCATCCCATCCGTCTGCCCATCTCGCACCCTCCGATCCACGCTATCGGAAGCCATGCATCCCATCCCAAACTATCCTATTCACCATAGACATGACCGTTACCAGCACCGCACAGTTAATCATCCGTCGACATCTCTCTATCGCAGAATCTCTTCCAATAACAATACAACCCAACCTCTCACCGTATACCTGTAATTGTAGGCAGTACTGCTTTTTCCCTTTCTTGTTTCTTTGTTCTTCTCTTTTGTTGTTTTCGATCCGTTTCCTCGTTGTATAGTATCCACTTTCCGTTGCTGTTTCAAATCTTCCTCGACGTATCTATAAATCTTCGCTATTGACGTTGTATATATCGCCACAATCACGAAATGCGACGCGAATCGTTCCAGTCACTCTGCGGGCAGCATGGAAGAAGAGGTGGGTCGAAAAGCGTTCTCATAGCCGCTTCACATCCCGCTGTATTTTATATGCTCGCGTCCACCCATTGAAAAAGAGGTCTAGACCGGCCTGGCCGCCCATGGCCCGGGGTCTATTTGGCATGTGACTCAAGCGCGTCTGGCGTCGACGCGTTCTGGCGGAGTCGCGTATTTTTCGAACTCCGGGTATAACTGCCTTTGAAAGGTCGAAGATCTTCTCAGACTTCTGCGCATCGTGACCTCGAACCGCTATCTTCTTCTCAAGCAACCTCTCGAATCTATTCTTTTGTTACCTGGAGGAAGAAAGTCGTTTGCTCGGATTCATGCTTGACACTGACAGCTCGACGTTCAACGCTGGACGAAATGAACACATGATGCAGGTACTGCGTACAAAGCGACGCACGTTTGCATGTGGGATACCCGCTCATCGAGGGAAATGCCCTCGTGAACTTGGCTATAAATGTCCATGGGAGACTATTTAGATGGGACCCCGACGCGTCCGAGAACCCAAGGGTTCTTGCAATCACCCCCAACAGTTCAACAATGTTGGCGTTGAAGGTCATTGCAGCCGTTGCGCCGCTTTCTGGTGTTGCTTTTGCAGCGACGTCGATGTCCCAGGGATCGTTGACGTTTGGACCTTCGACGTTCACGGTGCCGGGAGCGTTTCCTACGTCTGTGTATGCGCAGTATTATGGCTCTCCCACAGCGACTTCCGCGCAAGTCCAACCTAAAATCTCGGATCCAGTGTTGGTGAGAGCTCATGTTGCTCTCATGCCCCTGTCAACGATGTTCATGATTCTGTCAGCACAAGACATATCCTCTCGCTTTGACTGACCCCAACAAGATACCCCTGGTATGTGACATTGAACCTGCCGAATTATCATCAAACTTACTAGATATGTCTTCTACTACAAGAATAACACGGCGGATCCTCATCCGCTTCCTCCGAAAGCCAGTTCATCCCTGCTACTCAATCATGCCATCCAACAGATCCTATCTATTGCTGCTAACCCCGTGTTCGGAAGCGACAAATGCACCCGTTGCCAGGCTGCCCTCGAAGTGGGAAAATTCCTCGCAATGGCAGCTCCCGACCAAGGACCTGCTCTCGCAGTAGCCATCTGCAACCACTTCAACTTCAATAGCGACTGCGCCACTCAGTTCAGTTTGCGCGGTTTGGGCTCGGTCGTCACTCAGGTTATCGCCAATGCCGACGTAGGCGGGTACGATGGTCAAGTATGTTTACTGCAACCTTCATATATGTGTCAGACTCTCATGTTTGGATGTTCGTGATAGATGCTCTGTCAGAATTTCTTGGGCTTGTGTCCCCTTCCGCCTACGTCCCCTCTGAATCTGACGGGATGGTTCGCGAAACCCAAGCCTAACCCTTTACCCGCTGCTAAGAAACCAAGCGGAAAACGTCTCAAGGTTCTTCACATCTCCGACATACATCTTGATCCACGTAAGCTTTGCCATTGGCATTCATCCTGTTCATCTCGGGGTTTCATTAGCTGATTGGCTCCACATGTGTTAGGGTATGCGACTGGAGCTGAAGCGAATTGTTCCTCTGGGTCATGTTGTCGAGTGAACAAACATAATTCGCAGAGTCCTAACCAAACTGTATTCCCCGCTCCACGGTTTGGAGCGTACAAGTGGTACGTTGTCGCGGGTTTGAGTATTCACCAGAGGAAGTAAACTGAAAATCATGCACGGCACAGTGACACTCCGTATTCCTTAGTGGTGTCCGCGATGCAGGCAATCCCTGTCCTCACAGGAACGCAGCACAGCGGTTTCGATTTCACCATCTACACAGGGGATCTCGTTGCACACGACCCCGATAACCAACTCTCGCAGTAAGGGAATTCACCACATACGTCTTCAATGCGCAGTCAACTCACTAAGTCGTTGCAATGCAGGGATTATGTGACGTACACCGAGTCGGCGATGTATGATCTATTGAAAAGGATGCTTGGAGCTGGTCCTGTGTATGCGGTGTTGGGGAATCACGATAGCTACAACCAGTCAGTCACACTCGGAGTTCTGCGTTTTGTTCGTCCGACTCGCTCCTCACCTCATGAATCTCAGGGCGCAAGATGCACCACATAGTCTTGGTGGGGCTTCAGCGAAGCAATTCAGCTGGTACGCAGTCACGGTACCAAGCGAACTCATTGAACGTTGACAAACTACGGGTCTGATTACAGGAACTACGATCACCTCGCAGCTCTTTGGCAACATGAGCATTGGCTTCCGGAAGCCGCCGTCCAACTTGCTCGGGCGCACTATGCTGCATACATGGTCCGCCGCCAGGATGGGTTGAGGATCATTACGTTGAATACCGACATGTGTATGTTTTTTTCTCTCTTCCCTTTTCACCCTTTCACCTTATCCGAGAGAGCGGGGAAGCGAGGTGTCGGACAGACTCGGAGGCTAACAGCGCGATTTTTGAATAGGGTATCACACGAATTACTTCAACTACATCAATATGACCGATCCGGATGTCTCTGGTATGCTCCGGTTCTTGACGGACGAACTTCAGGCGGCGGAGGATGCTGGAGAGCGAGGTACGCTAAGTGCTCGGTTAGTTTCCCGCGAGGATTCTTTAGCTGATATGATATGTACGACCATGTGCGAAGCTTGGATTCTTGGACATGTGTTGAGTGGGTGGGATGGCACGAACCCCTTGTTGAATCCGACTAACTTGTGTACGTGTTAATTCTTTTCTTCCTATCTGAAAGTCGTTTCACTTACACGTCGCGTTCCTAGTCTATCAAATGTGAGGTTTCCCTTGTTAGAATAACGGGGCCGTGTGAAGTCCGACTTTGGGTATTGATGCGCATATACAGTGTTGATCGCTTCTCGCCTCATGTCATCGCTGGTGAGTTTTATAGCGTACTATACTACTAACAACGAGACGAATTCGCCTTTTCATATCATGCAGGTATTTTCTGGGGCCACACTCATGAGGACCAGATGAACATATTCTACGCGAATAACGCCACGAACATCAATGCTCAAAATGCTCAGGCGGTAGCTTGGGTACGTGCCTAAGAAATGTGCTCTGCGAGGCTGGGCATGTTGGTGAATGGCTCGTGCAGATTGGACCTTCAATTACCCCAGGTAGTAACCTAAACTCCGGTTTCAGAGTGTATGAAGTAGACTCCGGCGTAAGTACCGAGTTATAGCCGACCATGTCCCGTCCAGCTTGACACTTCCTCTCTGCCAGACATTCGAGATTCTTGACGCACATACGTGAGGCCCTCTTTCCCGAACTGGCTGAAAATGTTGATTGACGAGCTCACCTCTGCATCGTATACAGCTGGAAATCCGACGTGAACAGCTTCCCTGTGCTTGACTCCCAATTGCAGTTCGGACCGACTTTCGAATACGAGTACAACACTCGTGCCACGTACGGCGCGAATATTACAGGGTGGGGTCCGAACGACCCTCTAAACGCGACATGGTGGCATCTGGTTACTGAACGTAGGTCTTCCTTTACCAACTTCGCAAATTCGTTAATGGTTCCTATGTTCCGTTCATACTCACCCTCGTTTCTATTCCTCGTTCGTGTAGAAATGGAAGCCAATGAGTCCCTAGTAACGGTACGTTGCCATGCTTCCACCCCGAATGTCTTGCAGTGCCCTTCGTACAGAGTAACTGAAACTGAACACGAACCGTTTTCTAGACCTTCAATACCTTCCAAGGCAAGACCTCTGTGCGCACCAAGCCCTGCACGGGTCCATGCGCCGCCGCCAAGATTTGCTACATTCGGAGCGGGAGTGCTAGTATTGGACAAAATTGTCCGCAAGGATTCGGTTCTGTTCAAGGAGGGTAGTTGGCGGGCTTCAATCTTGCAAGCTGGGCTCGTATGGGATACAGCAGGTGACCGGGGTGGTGGAGGTACTGAAGTTACAGTGTTGCTGTGTACATGTGCGAGGCACTGTCAAATAGAACTGCTTCGGTGCGAGTGTTTGCTTGCTTCGAGTCGTTCGCGCACTGGTCCTTTCGAGTCCCCGTTCATTTATCCACGCCGTGAACCGCTGATGTTCGTGTCGGTATAGGTCCAAGTCGTGCTCGTGTTCATTGATGTTGTCGTGCGCTGGCATTTCGTGCACACGTGTCTTGCCACGAAGGCCCTAGGTCGGGGTATGCATGTAATGAAACGTGCCCTCACAATGCCCGAGACCTGGGTCACCGCTAGAACTTCCCTGGAGTGGGAAAGTCGATGTCAATCTAGCAATACTGCCGGATTGAGCTGTAGTAAGAACAACGGTATTTCTACAGTTTCGTGATCATGCACTGATAGTACTAGTGATGACGATCATATCACTTTTCAAGTTGCAATGCACTTGCAGCATGCAGCTGAGTATGTCTCAATTCCACCATCTAGTCACCGATACTCAACTAACTCATCTCCACATGCACGAAGGCAGTGAAAGGCGTGAATTGGGAACCGAAACTTTCATGTTGTTGTTGCTACCGTATGATTAAAGTGGATGGAATGCTGGTCTGATTCTAGACCTGAGGCTGGGTTGATACTCAGTCGAGCGTAGAACCTCTTCCGGCTTTCACTGGAGGCACGACACACCTCTCTCTTCTTCCGTCGCTTGTAGGAGCGTAGTGGATCCAATGGTAAGAAGGTGAGCCTCTCCGCATGGCAAAGCCACGCCAACGTCATCTAAGGTAAGCCACTTATATATCCCCGCAGAAAGCGAACTCCGGCCGTCAACACTCCTCCCCTATTTACCATTCGCCTCTTCGACACTATGTGCAAACCCTCGCAACGACAAACCCCGCCAACTTCTCGTCCTAGCTCACCCCGCGACAAACGCAGACAATCACTACCAAGGCAATCTGTGCAAGCCGCTGCCGACGATAAACTAATCCGACCAGGGCAACCTTGGCTAGAGGATGGCAATATCATCCTCATTGCTCAGAATACTAGCTTCCGAGTACACCGTAGCGTGCTTTCTAGGCAGTCCGACGTATTCAAGGATATGTTCTCGGTGCCAGGTCTCGAGGATCATTCAGAGAAAATGCATGATATCCCGATAGTCTATCTCTCTGACAATGCTTCCGAGGTCTCCGTCTTTCTATCGGCAATCTACGACGGATATGCGTACGTGCATTACTATCTGATGTGATGCTTCGTGATAGAGTTTCATTCATTCTTCGACATTACAGATACTTCGCCCACAATGCCGAGTTGCCACTTGAGGCTGTTGTCGCCCTCGTACGTTTGGGTAACAAATACCAGTCGAACCACCTTCATGAGGAAGGACTCCGGCGATTACAAGGATACAAGTCGCATGTCCTCGGGGAACCGGTGTACGGTCAAACTTCACCGAGTTCTCCAAAATGGCGACCCGAATCTGCGGTCACACTCGCCAACCTCGCCGACAGCTTCGACCTTACAGACATCCTTCCCGCAGCTCTCTACGGGTGTTGTCAATTAGGCGATGCACTGGTCGACGGCGTGAAGCACGCAGACGGTTCTATCGAACATCTCAGTCCACTCAACCTCAAGCGATGCCTCGCGGCTCGTAGCCACCTCGTAGTGGCCCAATCCCGTATCATGTCCGAGGTGCACTTCTCCATCGCCATGTCGAAATGCGAACGGCGCGGGCATGGAGAAGAATGCCTAGGCAAGACGTTACTCATTCCCACACAACCGCACTTGTCTGCCAGTACTACGGTCGTATGGGATCCATTACGCCGTATGGACGCTTGGTGGCACGACCTCTCTGCTTTGACGTTATGCACTGCCTGTTCCAAAACCGCGAAGGACTTCTATTCGGCGCAAAGGTCGAAGATCATTAAGGATATGCCACACTATTGCGGGCTTGCATAGGTTCGCGCAGAACGACGCCCTGAGGACACGGAATATTATATATTAACTTGTGATTACCCTTTCCCCCGTCCTCATCCATTCAGGATGCTGATCACGTTCCCTTGTTTTGCAGATTTCCAGGACACTTGAGACTTGCGGACAATAGATCTCGGACATCTCGCTCTATAGACACTCATTGTGCGATGATGATACATTCAGAAGAATAGTACAAATGACAATCATGTCTGCTGTAGTACGTACAAGGTAGCGATGCAATGGCTCTGGCATGTAGACGTCGTGGGTTACGACTTATGATTAGTCTGTGGAACGTCCGAAACTAGTGATCCAATGGCGGACGCATCATGTCAAGCAGCGTGTGGTGCCCTGGGTCCTCTCGCCCTAGCTCTTCTTCCACGAACTCGACGGAGGTAAGCAATGGATGCTTCGTTATGGGAATTCTCCTTTCCTTTAACAGTATGCTTGCCGCTCCCAGAGGTACGTTTCTGGTTCGGCGCAGCGGCCTCTTGCCCCTTCCCCTTCCCCTTCTCTTTCACATCCCTTTCAGTTGTTTCAATGGCGTCTCTCGTATTGGTGATGTCTGGAGCTGCTGTGAGCAGTGGCTTGGATGCCACTGAAGGAGATGCAGGTTCCATTCGGGTTTCCTGTTTCACAATCGTTTGAGCAATCGGAGAAGACTTGGCAGATGACGGGACTGCGGGTAAAGGTCGCACGACACGCCTGGTCTTGTCTTCCGCTGGTTTTGTGAGTGGCGGCTTCACCGTTGGACGAGAGGAGTAGCATACGCCAAGACCAGGATAGTAGATAGGCTTCGCTTTCGCGCCAGGCGAAGCGACGGCAGGGGGTTGAGGGAGAGGTCTATGTGTTGGTGATCGAGAGTCTGAGGTGACGTGCTGCGGAACGTACGGAAGCATTAGCGGCTCTTGCGAGGGATACCCAAGACCAATGGTGCCATAGTAGAGCTGGGACGGGGAGGACCGCTGAGCTATAGATTGGGCAGACCCGGCGGGATCTGCGCTCGAAGATACCTGGCGAGAAAACGAGCCGGAAGTATTTCTCTGCGCTACAATTTCGCTCTTCAAGACTCGTTGACGAAGGAGTGAGACGTTCAAGCGTGGGCGAGTGGCAGTAGGAGAGCGCACTCGGCGTTCAGGACTAGCCCGGGAAGGGGATTTCCATAAAACGAGTGGACCGCTGAGTGAGACACGCTTGGAAGGCGAGTCAGATACGGGGAGTTCATAATGGTCTTGTGCGGGAGATATTTCCGTCCGCTGCGGAAGTGTCGCAGTAGAGGAATCTGGGTTGTCAACATTAGGTTGGGGAGTCACCTCGTACGCCTTGTCTTCGGAGGTGAGGTTGGTCCAGGCATTCAGTCGGCCTCTCCATGAGGAAGATGCAGGCAGGTTATCAGCAAAAGAGTCATCGTAGGTTGTCCATACAAGGCAGCAAAGCTAGAACATACGTCCACTCGAGTTAGTTGTTTCGCTGACAGAGAAAAGCAGATCGTCAGAAGACGTACAAATATGGCCGTGCACGCCAATGCGACTGAGAATCCATGGATAATAAGGAGAGGGTTGTGATACACTGTGCTGAGTGTCCCTGCCACTGCTCCGATGGTGTCCATGACAATCGGGATCCTGAGGGGACGAAACGCTGACATCTTCTGAGGCCGCTAGGTAGCTTCTTGATACGTTCGAATAGAATGAGGGTTTTAGTATAAACCAGGGTACCGGTAGAAATGTTAGTGACGAAGTCCAACCTCTAGCTGGACGTAGTTGAGATGAAGGCCACAGGTCAACTTCGCCCCAAGGCCACAGTTGTCAGCCCCGACAATCACATGTGAGTAAAATACACGTGACCGTGTCTGAGCGTCGACGCGAGCGGCGGAGTTTGAATATATCGCTACCTAAACGGGCGAACAATTGTGCGGCGTTGAGGGCCTGCGCAATCCTACGTTCGAACCTCGAAGCCTCAGCTTGTTCTCATCCCCCTCGTTCTCGATGGCTAAAAGGAAAGCAGAAACGACCATAGGAACACGATCTCAGCCCACTAGGACGTCGAAACGCTTAAAGGGTCTAAACGCGGAGTCTAAAGACGAAGCTGCAGAAGTGGCTATCAAGAACGAACGCGACACCCCTTTGTTATTTAATCATTCTCGTGTTGCTGATGATGAGAAGACATCCAAGCAAAGTACCAAATCCAAGAGCACACGAGCCAAGAATGAACGCGATGCATTTCCCGTCCCAGAAGTTCCTCTCATCGAGGACGAGAAGAAACCGAGAGCTATCAATAAACGTAAGAAAGCTCGTGGCTCCCGACGTGGTATACTCCAGGAGATGCCGAATATGCCAGTTGATATCTTGGTCGAGGTAAAGTGCTCTGTCTTCTTGTATTGAGGGAGATCACTACATCTATTCTGTTTCGCAGATATTTGCATATCTGGGACCACAGGATATGCTTAGCCTGTCCAGGAGTACGAGAGACTTCAGAGCATTTCTTTTCGATCGCAGTACGGCTCCATTCTGGAAGGCCGCGCGACGCAACGTCGGTGATCTTCCCGCAATCCCTGACGATATGAGCGAGCCTGCGTTCGCTCATCTTTTCTTCGATAAGTTCTGTCATGTACGTGTCATGTCCCGTTGTGCCTCGATGGCAACTGCTCAACTAAAACCACTTAGAATTGTCTGAAACCCAATGCCGGCGAAATGTACTGGATCCTTCTAGGTCGTTTTTGTCGAGCATGCCTGAAGGACGCAACGTAAGTATCCATACACTGTCATGCATTTGTGATTAGCATCTTACAGTCTCACTTCGTTGGTGTTGTAACAGGACAAACGTGGACAACACACACTACATGGAGATGGAGATCAAGGGCCGAAAAGACAAAACCATCGTTCACATACCTGTACCGAGCGTGAACTGTCACAACCGTAAGTCCGAGACTGTTGGGTCGCGTGGGTATCTAACGGACGCATATATAGCTCGGTATGGTCTTCTTGGCTACAGAACCCTCTCCTCGGAATGGGAGTCCACGTTGAAACGGTGGAACAATGTTCAAGGGGATGAGTCTCTAGAGCAAGCTTTCATTGAGCAGGAGCGCACCAGGTGTGATCAACGAGAGAAGGTCAGTGGTACTCTTATCCTTCTGGTGTCCACGCTTATCTCCATTTTCAGAATGCCGAATTATGGGCCGCTTGGGAGGAGAGACGGAAATTGGATTATGAACAGCAGCTCGCGGGCTACCGGTTCGATCGCCTGCGAAAGTGAGTTTTTTATTCTATTTGTGACAACACCAGCTAGGTTACCGCTGACATCACATAGCGTTCTCAGAATTTTGGAAGAATCAGGTTGGGGGCCTGAAGTTGTATATATGGGGCAAGTTACAGACAGACACCCTCTCTTTGACTTGCCTTTCATACGGCTGTCAAGGCCCTGGGGCCCGCAAAGTAAGTTGAATTAACCGGCCCGTCCTCAAACCAGACTTATTCATTTCGGGAAGGTTGGGTCAAGGTCCAAGTAGATGTGATTGCCGTGGTTCAGAAGATGCGCGAAGAGCGACTCGTGAAGGAAAGAAAAGAATGTTTCCACATTCGCCGGAAGCACTTGCAGTCATTTATCAAACGTCTGTCAAAGAGCTTCGGTATTGTCTCCCCGCATGAGCGGGAATTTGTTGAATTTCCAGAGATCAGAGACCTCATCAATGCTCCTGCTGACCAGATTGTTACTCAGGGAGACTTTGATGCCCTCAAATTCGTCATAAGGAATCATATGACGGTATGGCGTAAGAATACGCAACAGAAAATACTAAAGGAGTTCTGCAAGCAAGCAGACATTGACATCCCAGACTACGCAGCTGCCGAGAAGCTCGCATTGTTCAACGCTGCGACTTGTAGCAGTGCAATGTGTGGGAAGAACATCTTACCTGCAGAGATGTTCGCTCATGACTGCTTCCACTCTCAGGCTGGCAGCACGGCTCGGTTGCGGTTCTTGCGGCAAGGACTCGATACGACTGAGTATTCAAGATGGCTTGATACAATGCTGCATTCATCTCCTTGGGTTCCCGCGATGCATTTCCGTGTGCAACGTGTCAAAAAAGTCCTGGAGTTGTGCGGGAAGGATCCTTTGACCACCACGGCGGAAGCGTTGGATAGGTCAGACGTGCGGTTCTGTTGCAATGCGTGCATCAATGGAAAGGATTGCTACTCCGATGGACCCTTCCGTGGTTCACAATTGATCTTCACCTGGCGAAGTCTGGTTTGTGGTTCATTCACTGCTTCGTGCAGTATGTTACAGAGGTCGTCTGACTCGATTGTGCTTAGATACAACACGATAAGCATGTATATGAGGAAAAGGGGCATGTTGAAGACTATGCACTTGTACACCCAGAAGATGCCAAGCAGGTTGCGTCGTTGGAGGTCACAGCCATAGAGAAATCAAAGCAGCGGATAAACCTATGGTATTGTAACCTCTGCCCAAAGAAGCGTTGGTGCTCAACACATAAGAATGTCGTGGAGCATCTTGCAAAGATGTTGGTGGTTCTCCCTGTTATTTGATGTTTTGCTTGCAGCGACTAACTCGTATTCCGACTCGCAGGCATAATGTAACTCAACCGTTGGAGGAGCACTTGTCTCAAGATTCATCTGCGTATTCAAGCTATCCAGGCGTGTACTTGATCCAGAAGGGAGTCTTTCTTAAGACCGTCCATAGGGATGCCTGGGTTGCTCTCCGCGAGGGAAATGCCGTGGTTGGACAAATTCATTCCCCTGTATTGCCTTCATAAACATGATCTATTCTTCATTTGTCGAAATAGTGACAGTTTCCGTGTACTTCTATACATGCTATCATTGAGCTGTATTTGCATCATATACACCTTTTGAATTCAAAGCAGAAAAAGTAATATGAGTGCCAATTGCAACTTGGCTGGTGCACCCCTCTAACGGGCTGCTGCGCTCAGCGCTCAGCCCTTGAGTTAAGTACTAAGTTACCAGTGCGGGGACGACGCCAACACGTGATCGGGTTATTTGTTCGACGCGACCATGAAGCGATCGGAGTTTGGAATCTGTCGCGTAAGTGCAACTCTTCCTAAAACGGCGAACAATGGCTGATCCGAACCTGAACGTAACACGGTTGAACCATCACTTCAACTTGAACCATCTGAACCACCTGGACTTCCACTATCCCACTGCACTCCCCTTCGACATGGCCAAAAGAAAAGCACAATCCTCCCTCGGCTCACGCTCGCAACCCACTCGGGCATCGAAACGCATTAAAGCAGAAAGTCCAAGTCAGGACATCAAGCCTGAGGTCAAAGCTGAACCTGTGGATGTGGCGGTCAAGAGCGAAGCTGAGGGCTCTCCCTTATCCGAAGCTGAATACGATTCTCCTTCTGAGGATGAATATGAGGAAAAGCCTAAAGCCCGCAAGAACTTGAAGACACGTGTCAAGAGTGAGCACGATAGCTCTGCTCCGTCCACAGCTACACCCTCAACAGAGGATGAGAAGAAGCCGAAGGTGTCCCCCAAAGCCAAAGGCAAGAAGGCAAGAAGGTCCAAGCGTGGAATACTACAGGATATGCCCAATATGCCAATTGACGTTCTAGTGATGGTGCAGCATTCCCTACTGTGATATTGTCGAGAAAGCTCACGGCGGATACTTTGTGCTACAGATTTTCGCGTACCTGGACCCGAAGGATATGTTGAGTCTATCGAGGAGTACTAAAGACTTCAGAGCCTTCCTATTGGACTCTAGTACTGCGCCCGTCTGGAAGGCAGCTCGACGAAACGCTCCGTATCTTCCCGCCAAACCTGAAGACATGAGCGAGCCCATGTTCGCTCACCTTTTCTTTGACAAATTTTGTCATGTAAGTGCTCTTGTATTTGGAATCCCTCTTCTTACCGAACTCAACCTATTTTCTGCGTAGCATTGCCTGAAGCCCGGTGTCGGCGAGATGTACTGGGTCCTCGCAGGGAGATTCTGCGTATCGTGTCTCCAGGATGCAACGTAAGTTCTATAACAATTTGAGATGTTCTTCTCTGATAGTCATCTGATACGAACGTAGGGTTAACCCCACGAATTGCGATTACCAGAGAAAGCGATCTCTTATGGTCACTGACAGTGGGACCAAGGTCCCGGTGCCTACCTTCCGGTTTGCTTATCGTGAGTGTCACCCATGAGTACTCTGCGTCCCTGCGACCGACCTGTATACTGCTAGAACGAAGAGACCGCGTCTATGGTGAAAGAGCCTCAGTCTCCGAATGGGCAATGACTTTACGTAGGTGGGAGAAGGTTAAGGGGAACAAACAACTTGAAAAAGTGTTCGTCGAGCGAGAGTATACACGCTGCGCGGAAAGAGATGCAGTAATTCTATTTGTTTTTCGAGGATCCCTTTGTACAAACAGCTCACAAACGTTCCTAGATCGCCAAGGAATGGGCGGAATGGGAGAGGAGACGTGACGCAGAACATTCGAGGCAACTGAAAGATCATCGATACGACCGTTTACGAGGGTTAGTTGCTACTTATCAACGAATACTTCAGATTTCTGACAATCACTTTGTTTAGTGTCATCAAGAACTTGCGGGAATTGGGTTGGGGTTGTGAAGTTGACAGCATGGGAGAACTTACAGACGACCACGAACTCTTCAACTTGCCCCTTGTACGATTGTCAAGGCCGTGGGGTCCACAAAGTAAGTCAGAATTATCTAACACCTCTTCTGTCCGATGCCAACTTTCTGGAAGGTTGGGCGAAAGTCAAAGCGGATGCCATTCGCGTCGTGCAAGATATACGGGAAAAACGCATTCTGGCTGAACGCAAAGTCAGCTTCAACACTCGCCACAAGTACTTGCAGCGATTTATTGACCGTCTCTCGAAGAGATTCGATATCGTCTTCCCCCACGAACGGGAGTTCTTCGAATTTCCCGAGATCAAAGCCCTCGTAGACGCACCAACCAGCCAGATTGTCGCTCAGGCAGATTTCGATGCTCTTGAAGGAGTCACAACGAATCATGTGGCATCCTGGCGCGAGGATATAAAACAACGAATCATGGAGAAGTTCTGCAAGGAAGCCGATTTTGACATACCAGACTATGCAACTGCCGAGAAGCTCGCAATATTCAACGCTGCAACTTGTAGCGTGTCATACTGCGATGTACATCTTCTGCCTGCACGGATGTTTACCCACAACTGCTTTCACCGTTCGGAGTGCAGGTCCTACCAGGAGACGGCAGAGAAGACTGAATATGCGAAGTGGGTTGACTCCATGCTTGGTCCGGTACTCTGGGTCCCCACTATGTCTTTCAATACACAGTGTGTGAAGATGCTCTTGGAGTTGTGCGGGAAGGACCCGTTAGCGACAACGGCGGAAGAAATGGATAAATGTGATATTCGCTTCCGTTGCAATCGGTGTCCACGGCGGTATAGGGGTCTTCTCACTGGTTCGCAGCAAATCTTTACTTGGCGAAGTCTGGTAAGCTCACTTGAACTTGAAACTCGTTCTGTGGCCTCACCTATGTCTATGTCTAGATTTTCGACCACTCACGGGAGACTAGGCAATCCCATATTCAAGAGTTTGCCGTGGTACACCCACAAGACGCTGAACAGGTCGCTCCTTTGGAAGCGGCGATCCGAGCGAAATCCCTGGCGGACAAGCAGAAGCGCGTCAGAATGATATGGTATTGCAGTCTCTGCCCGAAGGACAACAATTGGCGTTCTACACACGACGAGGTGGTGAAACATATTCAAACGTCGTAAGTCCCTTCCATTGTCATTCCATCGTTGCGAGCCGCTTACCTTTGTATCTTTCAGGCATGAGGTGGCCGAGCCTTCAGAGGAGCACATGATGGTTGATTCTTCTGCTTACTCGAAGCATCGTTCCGTGTTCTTGATTCAGAAGGGGGCGCCTGT
Organism: Panus rudis PR-1116 ss-1; assembly: GCA_022160315.1. NCBI lineage: Eukaryota > Fungi > Basidiomycota > Agaricomycetes > Polyporales > Panaceae > Panus > Panus rudis. The sequence goes on along the minus strand of MU275452.1, from coordinate 5,224 downwards.
CGCAACGGTCGATGAGGATGCCCGAGACGGTCTTCTTGACGACACGGCTGTGATTGGAGACATTCATGCCCCTCTCGTGCCCTGAATGTATATCCGAGCGGTCTATGGACTTATAGTATATGTAGTCGTATAACAATAAGTATGGATGTTCAAGTTACTTGGAAGTTTCCTGGGCCGGAAATAGCAAGTCAATTGTCTTTACGGGGTAGGAATATCCCGATTTGGCCGTCCGAACGTCTTCAACGATGGCAAGCACAACGATGATATCATGCGGCTTTTCTTGACATGCACTACGTATTCATCCGACCACCGAGGAAGCTTAAGGGAAAGCGTATAAGTAGGGCAACCGTCGCGAGCATGCCTCATCTCCTTTCCCCAAACTACCATCTCAAGCCCGAAGATTTATCACAATGGGAAACGAAGTTTCGCGAGCGGGTTATATGGCCCTTGGGTCTTTCGCTATCAACTTTGCGACGCAAACGTACGGAATGGTTAGTAGTCCTAACATGAAAGAGGTCGCAAATGCAGTCAGTTTTCTTCATATATTCACGAGAAATACTCTCATATATGCGGTTTCTTTCAGAACCATTTCGCCTTTTCGCCGAACCCATGGTTCATCGCTGCTTTCTTCTCCGGCCAGACAGTTCTGCAAGCGGTCTGGATACGCCAGATTTTCGCTCTGAAACCAGGAGAGTATCAGCGCCTGACGGATAACGCCAACAAGGGTGCCAACGCCAATTCAGACAAGTCTATCGAGGAACAGGCTGCCATCAAAGCCACTCTCGAATATGTCCCCATATTTGCGCTCGGAAACCTCTGCATCGGTGAGATTCCCATCAGTGGATCATTGGATGTAGTATTGACGAAAGTTGATCAGCGGGATGGTTATATGCATGGCTCGGAGAGAACTTTGTTACCTCTCAAGTTCTTGTCACCATCAACACCTTCGCTCACCTATATGCGGTTGCCCGTCTCCCCCAATTGACTGTGACGAGCTCGCGTTTGATGAAGTTGACCCACCTTGTCGCCAAGACCATTGCTGGAATCGGTATTCTGGACTTCGTCGACAACGGAGGAGTTGCAGCGGTGAGTCATCATGCATGTCGCCCGGTAAGGATACTGATTGAGTCGTATGACTGTCTAGCGCATTCGAGCACCACCGTCGACTCTCTTGCAAGCAGCTACGTACATCTTGTTCCCAGCTGCCGCGGCGCTGTCAACGCCCACCTTTGGGTGGACCCTCGTCTACGATCTCGCCGCATTGTATGTGGGACAGAGGTTCGGTGCTGGTCCGGCGGCCGATAGTTGGGGTAATAGACTCGGTTTGACCGCACTTGCCGTCGGAGGTATTGTCGGTTTCAATGCACTCAACTCTGGAGGACGACGTGTTTGATGGACCTTGAAGCAACTTAATTGTGCCAGTGTAATTCTATTGATACATTAATGCATTCTATGAGTGCTTAAACGCAAGTCAGCCTTTGTTTAGGGTCGGATGAACATCCCGTACCTCTCTCTAGTGAAGGAGGAAGGACAAACGCGCGAGGTTTAGACGGGCTCGAAATCCTCGACAGCATCATAAAACTCTTTAATGATTCGCTTCTGGGCATCCACTCCTTGCTCATCCTAAGTCACACGTAAAATCGGTACCCTAAGACTATTTATATTGGCGAACATACCTTCGAATCGCCAATTGCGCGAACGACGATATATTTCCTGCCATTGAGAACTGCCTCGTTCACGTCGTTGTCTAGAGGTGCAGTAAAGGATCCTGCTACAAAGCCGCCTGCCTCTTGAGCAATAATAGCACCGGCACAGATATCCCAAGGCCTATGTGGGTAGGGGTAGAGTGAACAATTCATTATAGCATCTAATACCGGTATCATACCAGCAACCAATTTCCCTGCAATCACGCGCAGTTGACAGCCTACTCAAAGTTCAAACGTACGCGAGACCATACCAGTAGAGATCCAGTCCACCCTGAGCGACCATGGCATAGTTCAGAGCGGCACTTCCCAGAGATCGAAGGGAATGTGCCATCTTTCCGCCTTGGACGCCTTCGTTCGGATTACCTGCGAGCCTCTTGAAAGACTCGCCTTTGGCATTGATGAGGGGTGCGGAACGGTCAGAACCCCATTCGATGCCTGCAACAATGTTTAGCTTGATTTCACCCCGCACGTTAGTCTCCGTAGCTGACTAGGTATGTATTTGATGACAGTCGATCAAATTTACATACATACCCGCACGTAGTACAGCGCATATATCAATTTAGAGGGAACTTACCAAGGAGGGCCTTCGATAAGGATTCGAGAGGTTTAGGTTTCGCGATGGGCAACTTGACAGGCGGCTTTCCTCGTAAGCTCAAGTAAGATCCTTGGTTCTTGACACCCGTGTAGAGTTGATCGAGGAAAGGGTTGTAGATCACGCCGAGGACAGGCCGTTGGAGGTAGATGAGACCAATGGAGACGGCGACGTGGGGGAAGCCGTGCACGAAGTTCGTGGTTCCATCTGGGAGATGCGAGCATATGTAAGATGAAGAGGTGAGTAAGGAGGTACGACCTTGCATATGAATGTGGCGCACCGATTGGGTCGACGCAGAAGGTGGGTTCGTCGGTGAGAGGTGGTCTTGAGCCTGCAGCATAGGACTCTTCGCCGATACTATGTAATTTCTTCAGTCAGTCCATCCACACTGCTTCCCAACTCGACGACCCAAGCAGAAGTATTGAGATACGTACAACTTGAAATTAGGATACTTTACACCCAACTCTTTCTTGACCAACTCTTCCACCTTAACATCATACTCCGTGACAAGATCCACCGAGTTCTTCTTCTCGTCTACGGAGCCTGAAAAGAGGATCGCTTCGGATCCTTGTAAGATGAGGTCTCCAGCCGATCGGGCGACGTTGGTCGTGAATGCGAGGATGTCCTGTAGGTCTTGGGGAGTGAGTTGGATGTTAGGTGCCATCGTATCTGTATTCTAGTGGTCCTTTATGATGGGTGTAGGTGTTAGGATAGGTGTGAAAGGCGAGGTGAGCGTTCGAATCGATGTTATATCGAAGGGTCGAATTTTGGGGTGAAGGATCATATAAAATCACCGAACTCCACTCAAAATACACACTCAAACGTTCAAGGGTGTTTTTGAACATGAACGCGACCATAAGTTGCGATTTGGGTTATTGATATGTGCAAGCCCTATGGTGCCCGGTCAACAACGTTGGAGGAGCTCAGAGAAAAGAAGACGCATCCGGCGCGTCAAGTACGTTTGCCTACTGAGAACGTTCGTCCGCGATTTATCCGAGACGGCCTTTCAGCAAGTAAGTAATCTGATAAAATATTGCCTTGGTTTACTATGTACAAGAGTCGAATTACAGAAGAACGAGGATGGGCGAGCCCAGCCCCGTGCAAGTACGCTCTCGTCGTACGAGGAAACTCCACGCATGAGCAAGATCGCGGCGAGGGAGAGAGATGTTTACCCTAATGATGCTCTAAGTCTAGAGATGCATCTATACGATTTCTTTGTACATCTATCTGACACTTCAAGCATCGCATGGTGGAGACAAATGTGGACATACGCACCTTTTCAGCCATAATACACGTACATCGATCTATAGTAGTATGCGCCTTCACGCGGGCGTGAAGTCTTCGACAGTATCAAAGAGGTCCTTGATGATTCTCTTCTGAGCATCTACGCCCTTCTCGTCCTATCGCAGAAGTCAAAGTCAATTTATTCAGCTTCTTTCTCAATGCATCGTCTTCCAAGGGTACCTTGGTATCACCAATCGCGCGAACGACGATATGCTTCTTGCCGAATAGGACTTCCCCGTTCACGTCGTTGTCCAGGGGTAGATTTCGTGCTCCTGCGACGAATCCGCCTGCTTCTTGGGCGATGATCACGCCTGCGGTGATGTCCCATGGTCTGAGACAACCTCAACACCAGTGTTTCGACATTGGTCTGTTGTAGGACTTACGAAGTACCATGCTCCCTAATTCAATAAATCGAGGTAGAGGTCAGATCGACAATTCAGCAGGCGAGACGGGAGGTAGAGGCAAAACACACCAGTAGAGATCTAATCCGCCCTGCGCAACTAGAGCAAAGTTCAAGGCAGCACTTCCAAGAGAACGAAGGGAATGAGCCATCTTGCCACCTTGAACACCCTCGTTCGGGTTACCCGCAAGTCTCTTGAAGGACTCGCCCTTGGCCTGGATCGCGCTCCCTGATCGGTCATAACCCCATTCAACAGCTGACGAGTACCACGTCCTTCTAAGCGTTATTCTGGGCTTCTTTGGACTGTTTGTACGTACCGAGAAGACCCTTGGAGAGAGACTCGAGGGGTTTGGGTTTTGCGATGGGTAGCTTGACGGGGGCTTTTCCTCGCGCGCTGAGATACGATCCTTGACCCTTCACGCCGGTGTAGAGGAGGTCTAGGAAGGGGTTGTATATCACTCCGAGAACTGGTCGTTGGTTCTGAATGAGACCGATCGAGACGGCGACGTGAGGGAAGCCATGTACGAAGTTAGTGGTGCCGTCTGGGAATGATGTCGTTAACGAAGAGTGCAAGACTGTGAAGTGGTGGGTTCACTACCAATAGGGTCCACGCAGAATGTAGGCTCGTCCGTTAGCAAAGTCTTCGATCCGCCAGCATAGTACGATTCTTCACCGATACTACCAAGATTCAACGGCCATCTAGCACTAAACACACAAGCCATAACGAAAGAAATACTCACAACTTGAAGTCAGGATACTTCGACCTAAGTTCCTTCTTGACCAGCTCCTCGACTTTCACATCATACTCCGTCACCAAATCCACCGCGTTCTTCTTCTCGTCCACAGTCCCCGATGACAAGATCGCTTTGGATCCTTGGAGGATGAGATCCCCTGCCGATCGTGCAACCTGAGTTGCAAAGGCAAGGATGTCTTGCAGTTCTGAAGAGGTCAGGGACATTTCCGTTCAACGTTCGAGAAAGGACTGATATGAGCTGTCAGTGCAGTGGGGTGGGTAGTTCGCTTGACATCTCTGAAGGGTTCGAGAGGGTATCTATCCTGTGCGTGTATTCGGATGTCGAAAAGAGGGTACTGATGTCTGGGATCGTCATGACGCATTCCAACATGATAGTGAATCACAATTCTTAAATTGCAACGTCCTCCAGGCTTCAGCACGAAGGGAGAGCCCCACCTGTGTAACGACTGGGGAAAATGGAACGCGCGGGAATTGCACCACGCTACCGG
>MU275451.1:4337-19314 GCA_022160315.1 Panus rudis PR-1116 ss-1 | reverse complement strand
ACTGAAAAAGTGCTCAATGTGATTTGCTTTTCAGAAAATAGTCAACCAGCTTTTCTTTTAAAGATCTGCTCAATAGGCACTACTCAATGCACTCTTTTGGGCAGGTGGACTCAATAGAAACTGCTCAATGCACTGTGGAGACTGTGGAGGCTAGATAGGCTCAGTGATGCTAAGGTCAGTGGATAGTCAGCACGGTCAGTGACTAGCCACGGCGGTGGCCATCAATGACCTTGAATGACCCTGACCTTTTCCACAGCCGCTGACTTTCCTATATATGGTTAAAAAAACTCATGTGAAGACGGCACAGTTCGGATAGAGGTTCGGGCCTTGGTTCAGGCGAGCATGGCCGAACTTCAAGAACTGCAAGCATGACGAGCATATTAATCTGGGCAACCTCAGACTCGCAAACCATTGAGAGAATATACATACAGCCTTGTACTAGCAATGCAAATAGATATAGGCCTATGTAGTAGAAAAAACTGCCTCCGCAGCTTCATCAATTCCAATACCACCGGCTGCATCAAGCAGCTCACTTAACTCCTCTTCATCCGCCAAACCTTGCTCACCGGTTGCTGAGCTAGAACTATGCCAGTAAGTATCTTGGAAATTGAAGAGCTCAGAAAGTGTGAAGACAAGCTGATTAGGGTAACATGTAGAATCTGGCACACAACGCTCATTATCTTCGTTGTCGAGTAGGCCCATGAAGCTTGTGGCAAAGTCATTCATGCTTGAATTGCCAGCGGTTGAAGATGATGCAGTCTGCAAATCAGACTCTGAGGAGCCTGAGCCCTCAGCAGATGACAGGGTAGCTGACTCATTGGAAGGATTAAGTTGAATGCTGGTGGTCGTACCAGCTCCAGGCATGCCTGGGCCAGACTGAGTAGATGTCACCACTGTGCCAGTACTTGGTCCTGATAAAGGAACCTGGGGAACATTCCCGGCAGTAGCTTGACTTGCTGGGTGAGTGCTGGAGGCTTGTGTTGGGGGTGGAGGTCCAAAGTGACGTTTGAGTCGTGTTTTGACATCTCCAGACTTAATATGATCATCTCTTATCAGCATCTTCAACTCCGCCAGCGAAACGAGTGTCTGATTGCTCATTCGGTTATGAAGGCGTGTCAAAATCAGACCGAATGTGCTAAAGAGACATTCACAGGAGGCAGAATTGGCACAAATTGAGAGTAATTGGTATGCCAATTTAGTGAGAGGTGGTGGTTCAATGTCCATATGTGTGAGTGAAGTCCAGACTCGCATTGAATCCTGTCGCATTGTCAGTATTCATCTGAATGTGAGCAAAGTATAAACACATACACTGTGGGCTTCACCATTGTGAACCATTGGTAGAAGCTGGCTGATGTTTGCATATATTCCTGTCTCATTGAGATAATCCATGATGTTGCTCCAAAGTTCAGTGAGAACTTCTTCTGAAGCATCATTTGAGTGAAAGCGTTCCCAGAGGTGGCGCATCAGGATGTAGATCCCACCAGGTGTGAAGGCATGGAGGGTTGCAAGTGGGCATAGCTTATGATATGGATTAAGAATGAGAGTGGCGATGAAGACATCCTGGTCTGCCTTCTTTCATCGAGCTTCAATCGCATTAAGCATCCCCTCTCGAACATGCTCATCATTGGGGTTTCTGAGATGGAGGTAGCGAAGATAGAGAAGACCGAACAACAGGAGAACCTGATCAAGGCGGACGTGAGCTGCCTGTGAGATATTCGAGGCAATCGCCAATGGCTCCAGATGTAACTTCATCCTGACCAAAGGTAAGCAGATGCAATTGAAACAAATACATAGGATATAACAAACCTTTCCAGGGCAGCCCAGAATTGAGGATCCTCAATTACCTTGACCATACTTTCTGCCTTCATTCGTGCCTGACGATCACCAATTACAACACATTGCTGATCTGGCGGCAGCCGAGAATCATTCTCAAGCAGGATCTGTAGAGGAAGCTTGAGTACCAAGAGATATCGATAGGCAAGGTAGTGTGTTGTCCAGCGAGTAAGAACTGCACGAAGAACAGCCAGTCCCTTCTTGCCAGGATTCATGGATTCTTGAGTCACCTTTAGCACGGCGATCAACTGCATCTTGCTTCGCAGCCAAGTGATTAACTCGTCGGCGACTTTGGCGTATACCAGATACCATGTACCAGCAATCTTAAAGTACCCTCCCACGAGCAGATTGGTTTGATATCTGTAGCAATCAAGCAAGATGATATCAACTCTCATTCTGTGCAGCAATTGCCTTGCTTTGCTCAGATCAAAGGGCCTGCATCCGAGCAGACGGCAACAACCACAACACGCCACTGACTCTGAGGGTCTTCGAGCTTGGCGAGGACTTGAACAAGCAAGCCGTGGAGGTTATCACCTGTCTTCCGTGACAAGGAGCAGTCCGAAACCTCAATGGTGTGTAACTGCCCGAGCATGCAAGTCAGTACTCTAAGCACATATGTCAATACCGACACCATGACATACCTTTCGTTGTAAGGACAACAAGAAGGCATGATAGTATCATTGGTTCATACCTGTCCAGTCATCAAACTGGACTGTCTCATAGCGGTGCTTTATGACTGAGATTGTCTGCGTCTGCACTTCTCGGAGGTGATTGAGCATCTTGGGAAGGATTTGATTGACCATAGTGTTACAATTGAGTGCAACTGCAGCTGTGCTAATGAACTCCTCAAGAAGAAGGTGGACTTCAGGGTTCTGCATCCAAGTGAGCGGAAAGCCAGCGGATGCGGTGATGCGCATGAGCTGATACTCAAGGCGGTCCTGATGTGTTTGTGTCCACTCTTCAGCGCTGCGAGCGGGCGTGATCAGACTGTTCCTGCTACCGGAACGTGATAAGCCGGTGGCTTGAGAACGAGGCCATTTCGATGGACCGGGTATAGGACTTGGTGAAGAAGCAAAGGGGGAATGACTGCCGAGGACTGCGTACTGAGGATAGCCTCCAGATAAAGCTATCAGGCTCAGATTCGTACTAGTGGGTGTGCCGGAAACGGAGGGAAATGATGATGATGATGGTGCGGGAGAGAATCCGAGCCCAGATGCCAGGGAATGTGAGTGCAGGAAGAGGAGGCGGAATCACCGTAGAGGTGAATGGGTTGTCATCGCCAATCTCATCATATCGACGTTTGGATGGTGTTGATTTCGACCGATTATCTTTAAGGGTTGCGCGCGCATGCGCATGGGTCTCGTCTGTCTGAAGAACACATTCCTTGAGGTGGTTAAGGATTGTCTCTGGTCTCCCGACAAGCCAAGTGTTCTCTCTCAGAGCACGATCTGCAGACCAGACTGTAGCTTACTATCAGTGTCATGATCAAGATCAATATCAAGCATACTTACTTGGCCCTGCTGCAGAACGTATGAAGTCCTCTGTGCGCACTGTAGCGAGTGACCCAGACTGCACAGCGCGAGCATCGTGCTCCAACTCCCGTTGAACAAGCTGCTCGAAGCACAGCTTGCAATGTACCTTGGGCTTTCCAGACACATGGCTGCTGAAGTCGCGCTTTGTGAACAGGGGGTGGTCATAACAGTATTCCCGCCACCAGCCTCAGTGGTTTGACATTTCTAGCTATGAGTTGGTTAAATTTCACTCGTACCTGTTGCAAGAGTGCAAGAGCGAGCCGGGGGTGAATGGGAGAAAGAAGAGAATAAACAAATCTATTTTCCATGGCTATAGTCTATCTACAGAGAGAGATTAGTGGAGATATGAGTTGGGTGGTCATGCAATGTGCAAGGCCTCATGCAATGAATGAAGTAAGATGCAAAATGCAGCGTTGAAGGCACAATGTGAACGCGTGAACATGAACCGAATATGAACTGCATGTGAACGTAGCCATGTGAGGCGGGTCCGGAAGCTCAAACATTCGACCCTCCGAGTCAATCAGAAGGCAGGATAGTCGTGAGAAAAACCAGGTCATTTCTGTGACCTAATGACCGCCACCTGAATATTCATCAAAGTCAGCGGTCATTTCGCAGGTCAGGTCATCCAACCATGCATCACTGGATAGGCTTAGCAAAAACTGCTCCACTGCACTGTGGGAACTAAGTAAACTCAATAGAAATCAATACACTGTGGAGGCTAAGTGGGCTCAATATTAACTGCACACTGCACTATGCAGATTGAATATGCTTAAGAGGAAGCAGCTCTCATTGCAATTTGCTTCTCAGAAAATAGTCAACCACTTAGTATGAAGTGCTCATGCTAAGCATACAGCCTTCACAGTATATCAGGCAGTTCTTATTGAATCTACTCAGCCTCCACAGTGCATTGAATAGTTTTTGTTGAGCTCAACAGGTAGTTTCTATTGAGGCCACTCAATCTCCACAGTGCAATAGAAAGTCTCTATTGAGTCAAAGAATGCATTGTGCAATTTCTATTCAGTCTACCTAGTCTCTATAGCCTTCACAGTGCATTCAGCTGTTACTGTTGAGCCTGCTTAGCCTTCAGAGTACAGCAAGCAGTTCATACTGAGTAGATCTTGGAAAGCAAAGCAGATTGGCCACTTTGTGAAAAGCAAATCATATTGAGCACTTTGTTCTATTAAGCATGCTGAGGGCCTAGAGCATATTGAGCATTTTGTACTAAGCACACTTAGCCTACACAGTGCAGTGGGCAGTTCCTATTGAGTCTACTTAGTCTTCACAGTGTATTAAGCAGTTTTGATCAAGCACACTTAGCCTCCACAGTATAATGGGCAGTTTCCATTGATTGAGTCTACTTAGTCTCCACAGTGCAGCATGCAGTTGAACTTCTGCTAAGTCTATCTAGCCTCCATAGGATCTACATTGTATTGCGCTATTTTTGTTGAGCCCACTTGCCCTCTGGAGTGCATTAAGCACTCTCTATTAAGCAGTTCCTCTTGAGCGATTTCTCATTGCGTAAGTGTTTTGAGAATGAGAACAACAGAGGCGATAATGTTGATGGAAAGAAAATGTTTCTCAAAGACATCCTTGATGTTGTTTCAGAATTTGTTGAATGCATTATCAATAATTCATTTATTAGTTCAGATGATAGTGATGCCTTTCTGACAGAATGACAACAAATATGCTTACTTCTATATATCCATTGAGTAAAAGGTCAAGTTTGCATTAAACTGAATCTGACAGTGAAGGAGAAAAAGTTTTATCTGATTGAGAGAGCCATCAAAGGCTTCAAGTTTAGCAATGTCAATGAGATAAAAAGTTATGGCAATGGTTATTGTGATTGTCAATTGAGTTTGCAATGAAGCAAGAGGCAATGTTGTTGTTAGCAAAGATTATAATGCAGTGAAAGTTGATAATATTTATATCGATGTTAAAGTTGCGAGGGCTGGCATGGATGTCAATGGTGTTTGCAGTGATTGAAGTGTCAATTGAGTTGAAAATTAAGTTATTAATGTTGAGGATCCAGCAATTAACATCAAGAAAAAAGACATTACAAATTGCATTTGTAACAGAGCTAACTTATCCTCCAAAGTGCATTAAACAGCCTCTATTGAGCAGATCTTTAAAAGCAAAGTAGATAAACTATTTCATAAGAAATAGATTGCAATAAGAACTACTTTCTATTAAGCATGTTCAATTTCCACAGTGCAATAGACAGTTTTTATTGAGTCCACTTTGTCTCCACAGTGCAATAGTCAGTTTCTATTGAGTCTAAAAGTGTCTTGCACAATATTGAGTTTATCTAGCCTCCCTTTACAATGTATTGCACATTTTCTGTTAAGCTTACTTAGTCTTTAGAGAACATTAAGCAGTGTCTATTGAGTACATCCTAAAAAGTAAAACATGTTGATTATTTTTTGAAAAGCAAACTACATTGAAAATTTTTTTCTGTTAAATATACAAAGTTTAAAGTATATTAAGCATTTCATACTAAGTGGTTGACTATTTTCTGAAAAGTGAATTGCAATAAGAATTGCTTTCTATTTATTATATGTAATTTTCACAATATAGTTAGTAGTTAATATTGAGTTCACTTAGCCTCCACTGTTACAATCGCAACAGCAATTGTAATGTAAACCATGCAAGAGTCTCAGAGTTCAGATTCAGACTTCAAGATGAAGGCAAGATTCTGGATAATAATAGTGTATAAGTTGACAGTGAGGTATAAAGTAAAGCTAGTGTTTGAGGTTGAAGAGACTACAGTGCACAGAGGTCAGACTAGGATATGCCACTGTACAACAAAGTTTTTATATACTTTAAGGTTGTAATATAAATAAAATAGTAACTATAACAACAGTGCAACAATGATTAATATCAAAAGAATATTGAATTATGAGACTATATTTAGAGTAAAAGCAAAAGGCAACATGAGAAAAATAAAAGTCAGAAAACATAGTAATCATAACTAAGAGTATAATGGTATTACAATGTCAATTTGTAATATTATCTTTGTCTCAAAAAAATTTAAACACTTTAGAAACCTATTACAAATAATAGTCATCTAAGTTGTTAAAGAATAAATCATCCAGTGAAGTACAAATTTAATCATCCATGATGATCAAATTTAGTTTGCCAATAAGTTATTGAGCTGTGGCAATAGTATGAATGTGAATATCATTGACATTGAAGGAAGAGAGGATATTGTTGAGAAAAGAATGACATGAAAATGTGTCATCAGCAATATAATGAAGGAAAATAAAATTATTGTTTAAGAAACAATCTTTAGAGATATGTTTTTGCTTGCAACAGTAAAAGCATGCCTTTTGTTGCATGAGATTGTTGTGTTCATTTTCAGTGAGACAGTGAAGGCATGATTAACATTGATAAAGAGAGTGATAAATGGAGATAAGATAGTCAAGATGATACTAATTATTAAAGCGATAAGTGACTGTATATAATTTATCAAAGATGTCAAGAATGTTGAAATCAATATGATTGACTTTGGAATGCAAGCCAGACTTCAATTTACAAAGAAACTTCATGCAGAGATGTTTGATATTGATAATATTGACATAAGTGTAACAAATGTCAAATGTGATAATGTAGTCTTGAGCGATTTCTTATTGCGTAAGTGTTTTGAGAATGAGGACAACAGAGGCGATAATGTTGATGAAAAAAAAATGCTTCTTAAAGACATCCTTGATGTTATTTCAGAATTTGTTGAATGCATTATCAATAATTCACTTATTAGTTCAGATGATAGTGATGCCTTTCTAACAGAATGACAATAAATACACTTACTTCTATATATTCATTGAGTAAAAGGTCAAGTTTGCATTAAACTGAATCTAACAATGAAGGAGAAAAAGTTTTATCTGATTGAGAAAGCCATCAAAGGCTTCAAGTTTAGCAATGTCAATGAGATAAAAAGTTATGGCAATGGTTATTGTGATTGTCAATTGAGTTTGCAATGAAGCAGGAGGCAATGTTGTTGTTAGCAAAGATCATAATGCAGTGAAAGTTGATGATATTTATATCAATGTCAAAGTTGCGAGGGCTGGCATGAATGTCAATGATGTTTGCAGTGATTGAAGTGTCAATTGAGTTGAAGATTGAGTTATTAATGTTGAGGAGCTAGCAATTGAGACATTGAGAGTGCAGATCAATAGTGATCGTTGATAACTTTCTTAAAAACTTTTGCTGAGAAGAACTTTCAAATATTGCTTATCTTGAATCAAGTAATAATTTAATCAAGGAAGATGTAAATATAAGCAAAGTTGACTATAAATTTTGATGATGAGCTTTGAGGATTATTGTTACAAGGTTGTTCAGTGAATTCAGATGTTGATACAGATTCTTGAATGAAGTCAGTGTAGCACCAGCATCATTCAAAGAGAATGAATTAATCATTGTGATACCAAGTGCCATTATAGAAACTGATATCAATTGAAGACTAATTTTTAATGTTATTGCATGTCATGATGGATAAGTGTATGAGGAAGAACTAAAGTCTCAACTTTAAGCTTCGATGTCTGTGTCATAGTCAATATCAATGTCAATGTGTGGATACCTCTTACTTTCCATGAATAACTTTGTGATCAATTAGTGTGTAACAATTTTCTTAAATCAGAGTCTGCATCGATGTGTCAATAAGTTTGAGTATTCAAGTAATGATAATGTAAATGTCATCAGTAAGTTAGTCTGACCTTTTGTTACAATCGCAATGACAATTGTAACGTAAACTGTGTGAGAGCCTTAAAGTTCAAATTCAAACTTCAAGATGAAGGCAAGATTCTGAGTAATAATGATGTATAAGTCAAGAGCAAGGTACAAAGTGAAGCTAGTATTTGAGATTGAAGAGGCTACAGTACATGGAGGTTAGACTAGAGTATGTCACTATACAACAGAGTTCTTATATACTTCAAGATTGTAATATAAATAAAATGATAACTATAATAATGATGCAACAATGGAATCATGAGACTATATTCAAAGTAAAAGCAAAAGACAATGTGAGAAAGATAAAAGTTAAAAGATATAGTAACTGTAACTAAGGATATAATGATATTACAATGCCAACTTGTAACATTCATAGTGTATTGAGTAGTTTCTATTGAGTTCACTTACTCTCCACAGTGCAGTGAGTAGTTTCTGCCAAGCCTACTTAGCCTCCACAGTCTCTATAGTATACTTGACCTAGTGAGCCACTACAAGCATGACAGAAATGATTCCTGTTCTCTCTTTAATTACTTCTATATAAGCATTGATTATTATTTTTATAATATAAAATGTAAATTTATGTTAAGCTTTAAATAACTTATCACTACAAGGCACTATCTCTGCATCTGCATTGATTTTTTCAGTTATTTTTAATAACTATCTATAGTTATTATTATATATATATATATATATATATTCTTTAAAAATATATTTTAGTTTTTTAGATAGCTTACTTTTATGTAATCATAGTATTTTATGAGATCTTCTATCTCTAATATATAACCAATATCACAAATTCTTATATATCTTATATATTTAAAATTTAATGTTCTCACTTTCTCACTTATTTAATCTTATAATATTCAAAAAAATATGAATATTTCATTTTCAAAAGTATCTATAAGTAGCTAGCTACATTAATAGAATCAAACAGACACTTCAGAAGTGTTAAGTAACTATAATAATTATTGCAACCTTGATAATCTCCAATAACTATTTCATTTTTAAGCTTCTTGAGATTTTCAAAGAAATCAAATGAGATATTTATATTGAAGTTTCATAATTAGCAATAAGAAATCAAGTATGTTTATCTTTTAACTTGAAATGCAAGTTGAGAGACTAGAGAGAAAAATATACCATTAAAAAGAAAATACAATGAGAAATATAGTATCTATAGACAGTATGAGAAATTACAAAGACTGATAAAAATCAGTCAAAAGATAAAGAAAACAAAAAAAGTAGTGATTAATTAACAAATTTATATACATTTAATTACATATAGAAATTTCAGTTCTCAATAGCCTATTACTTTAGAGCCTTAATAAAATAAGTATTTGAAAAGAAATCTGAAAAAACATTTACAAAAATATTTTAGTATAGAAATTATGCAGCATCTTGAGTATATTTTCATTTACTTTAATGAAATTTTTATTCATGCTGATATTAATGTTTTTGTCAGAAGTCAGATATTCTCTAATGAAAAACTATAGTACTTTTTGCACTACAAGTATTAAGAGAAAGGCTGCCTAGATATGATAAAGAGTGGCAACTTTGCTAAGAGATAATAGATCTAAAGTAATATTTAGAGCTTAATCAAGACTGAGTATAAATATTTAGATATTAAACTAGAAAGATAAGAAGAATGTTTTTTACTAATTTCAATATTGTTAGCAATTAGAAGAAAATTATAGTAGCAGCTATGATCTTCTGAAAGAGGTATCAGTAATATAATTATCAATTATAGAATATCTTATGTAATAGCCTGCTAAATGAGTCGATTAAACACTCAGAGTACTATTATTATAGAAGCTCTGGATAATATGTGATAAAGAAATAATAAAAAATAAATACAATGAAGAAAAAAGAATTGCTCAAAGATAAGAATAGAATATAACTTATCAAAGATAGTAGATATAATAGAAAGAGAAAAGTTGAGAAGAGAGAGATAAAAAGAACTGAATTATATAAAAGACAAAATGTACTATTTTTTTTAGATTTTAAAAATACTTTATTATCTTGCTTTTTTGACTTTTTAAGGACTATATAGTTTTCACAATTATTACTATTACATTTAGCTTTATAAGAATTTGATTATTTAAGTATATAATGCTTAAAAGAATATTTCTATATTTCAAAAGTATTCTCTAAGACTTTTCATTGAATTTAACTATAAAAGCTAATCACTATAGTTTACAAAACTTAAAAGAAGAATTTTGTATCTTTGATAATTTCATAATTTCTAGTATTAAATCTAGCTTGAAAATAAATCAGTTTAATATAGAAAATATAAAAAAAAAGATTAGATTGATATATAAAATAACATTTTTGCATCTACAATAATTATTATTAAATTTAGCTTATATAATAAAGTAAGTTAATATATAACACTTATAGTAAGACTTTGTATCTTTAACACTTTCTTACAAGTATTACTATTAAATTTAGCTTAAAAATGAGTTATATTGATACAAGACACTTAGAATAAGATTTTTATACTTTACAGTTATCACTATTGAATTTAGCTTAACAAACAAATTATATTGGTATATGACACTTAAAATAAGATTTTCACATTCTCAATACTTTTCTATAGTTATTACTATTGAATTTTAGCTCAAAAAATGAGCCAGATTGATATATAACACTTAAAATAAGGTTTTCACATCCTCAATACTTTTTCATAGTTATCACCATTGAATTCAGCTCAAAACACAAATTCAGTTGATACTAGGATAATATCAGTATGTGAAATTACTATATATGATATTTTATTCTATCATATTTAAATCTGCTGCTTAAAGTGATCAGAATGATATCAGAAATATGAGAATGTGAGAACTTTCAGATCATCTTTTTTTTGTTATAAGCACTCATGTCTCAGGCCAGATAGCAACCCAGTATCAAGCACTTAATGGACACCTAATTAGATGATGTGCAGAATTAATGACATCACTGCAAAGTTGTAGTAGTTACTATAAATAATTGTAACATTACTACAATTGAATTTATAGTCATTCTAATTGCAATAATGATATAGCTTTAAATAATTATAGTTTTTCAGAGTTTCTCACAATTATAGTAAAAAAATTTAACACAATCAAAATCTTTATATTTTCAAAACTTAGTAGACAATTCTCTTTGTTCCTCAGGAATTGTAATTGAGCTATTTCTATTAAGTTCACTTGTCCTCCAGAGTGCATTATGCAGTTTCTATTGAGTAGATCTTCAAATGCAGAATAGATTAATTATTTTGTAACAAGCAGATTGCAATAAGTACTGCTTTCTATTAAGCATGTTCAGTTTTCACAGTGCAATGGACAGTTTCTATTGAGTCTACTTAGCTATGAAGTATATAAAGCAGTTTTGATCTAAAGCATATTGAGCATTTTATACTAAGCACACTTAGCCTGTGCAGTGCATTGAATAGTTTCTGTTAAGTCTATCTAGTCTTCACAGCCTTCATAGCGCATTGAGCAGTTTCTGTTGAGCTCACTTAGTCTCCAGAGTGCATTAAGCAGTTTCTATTGAGCAGATCTTGGAAAGGGAAGCAGATTGACTATTTCCTAGAAAGCAGATCATATTGAGCACTTTGTTCTATTAAGTATGCTAAGAGCCTAGAGCATATTGAGCATTTTGTACTAAGCACACTTAGTCTACACAGTGCAGTGAGCAGTTTCTATTGAGTCTACTTAGTCTTCACAGTATAGTGCATAGTTTAACTTCTGCTAAGCCTACCTAGCCTTCACACCCTTTACCATGTATTAAGCTATTTCTGTTGAGTCCACTTGCCCTCCAGAGTGTATTAAGCAGTCTCTATTGAGCAGTTCCTGTTGAGCTCAACAGACAGTCTCTATTGAGTCTACTTAATCTCCACAGTGCAATAGTCAGTTTCTATTGAGTCTACTTGCTCTTCAAAGTGCATTATGCAGTTTATGTTGAGCAAATCTTGGAAAGTAAATCACATTCAGTGCTTTTTTTTATTGAACACACTTAAAGTCTAAAGTATATTGAACATTTCCTACTAAATTGAGTAGTTTCTGTTGAGCTCACTTAGCCTTCAGAGTGCATTAAGCAGTTTCTATTAAGCAGATCTTGGAAAGCAAAGCAGATATTGAAAAGTAAATTGCATTAAGAACCGCTTCCTATTGAGAAAGCTTAGAGTTTAAAGCATATTGAGCATTTCATACTAAGCACACTTAGCTTACACAGTATATTGAATAGTTCTCTGTTGATTCTACCTAGTCTTCATAGACTCAACAGTGCATTGATTAATTCTTGTTGAGCTCACTTAGCCTCCAGAGTGCACTGTATTAAGCAGTTTCTATTGAGCAGATCTTTGAAAGTAAAGTATGTTGACTATTTTCTGGAAAGCAGATCACATTAGTGACTTTTTTCTATTGAGTACACTGAGAGTTTAAAGCATATTGAGTATTTCATACTAAGCACACTTAGCCTACATAGTGCAATGAGCAGTTTCTATTAAGTTTACTTAGCCTCCATAGTCCAATGGGCAACTTCTATCAAGTTGAAGATTGACATTGAGCAGTTTCTATTGAGCAAGTCTTCAAAAGCAAAGTAGATTGACATTTTCTGAGAAGCAGATTGCAATGAGGACTGCTTTCAATCAAGCATGTTCAGTCTTCACAGTGTATTGAGCAGTTCTTGTTAAGCTCACTTAATCTCCACAGTGTATTGAGCAGTTTCTATTATGTTTACTTAGTCTTCACAGTGCATTGAGTAGTTTTTATCAAGTTCACTTGCCCTCCAGAGTACCTTAAGCAGTTTCTATTAAGCAGATCTTCAAAAGCAAAGTAGATTGACTATTTTATGAGAAGCAGATTGCAATGAGGACTTTTTTCTATCAAGCATGTTTAGTCCCTATAGTGCAATAAGTAGTTTCTATTGAGTCTACTTAGCCTTCACAGTATACTAAGCACTTCCTATTAAGTCTACTTAGCTTTCACAATGCATTGAGCAGTTTTTAGTACATCTATCTAGTCTTCACAGCCTCCACAGTATATTAAGCTGTTTCTGATGAGCTTATGTTATGATTTTTAAGATATGAAGAAAATTGTTTACTAAGTATTGCTTAAAAAGAGAGAGCTTCTGTAAAGAAAGTTGCCTCATCAAAATCTTAGTGTTCATATATGCCTTTTATAAAATGAGATCAAAATTTAAGTCTTTCTAAAGCATTCAAATTTGGTAACTCTACTTTGCTTATCAGTGATACTTTTATCTTCATTCTTGATATTCTGACACACATTTTTTAGCATGAAGATATTCCTAGCAACTATTCTAACATATAGTGACTCAATACTTAGAAGCTAAGACTTAAGGCCAGAGTAAAGCTATATAAAGTGAGAATAGTCTAAATAAAGTAACTATTATATTAGCATATATATTACTTTTTTACTTTTTCTTTTATACTAATATTTTATATAGAATATTATCACTATATATTATTTATATAACTTTTAGTGATAGCACTGTGAAAAGGCTTTTCACATAATCTGATAAAACTCTTCTACAAATTTTGAACAAAAATTCTAGCTTAAATATAGATATGAGTAATATCTCTTTTGATACTGATATATTTAATAGAATATTATTATTATAACTTATAATATTAATACAACTACTATTAGTGAAACTATAGAAAAAAATTTTAAACAATCTAATAAAACTTTAACAAAAATCTTTAAATAAAGATTTAGTTTTAACTTTTATATATATAGAAATTGAATAGAGTTTTTAAATGCATAATCTGTATTCTTCATAAGTGAAGTTTTAACAGGAGCTTGTCAAAATAAATCTAATTATATAGCTTTAACAAATCTTTCACTACTCTTGCTGTCATTTCTATATAGTGCTGTATATATTGATTTATTTTACTAACTAAATAGTTTTAATTTAATAATGAAATAATAGAAAGCAAAAAGTAAAGTTTAATAATGTACTAGAAATTAATAATTTACAGATTAATCACTAAAGATTAGAGATGAAGTAATATACATGACATTTTATTGTAAAGTTCAAAGCTAAATTTTAGTATATTAATTATAAAGTTAATTAATAAATAATAATAATTATATAAAATTATATATAATTTTATTATATATAATAGAATTTTTAAATTAAACTTGTAGATTAATAATAATAAAATAATTTTATAAATTATGTAATAAATTATATAAAAAGAAATTTAACTAGAAAGTTAAATAGTTAAAGATAAAGAATTAGGAATCATTTTTACTGTGCTTATAGCAGCTCACTAAATCAAGTAGTCTTCAGAGTGCATCAAGCAATTTCTATTAAGTAGATTTTGAAAGTCTTCACAATGCACTAAGCAGTTTTCATTGAGTCTACTTAGCCTCTATATTGAAAAATTTCTCTTTTTTCAAATATTTATTCAGGATCTTTTAGACTAACTTCCTTCACATCCTGCATGACTATTTCACAGTTTGCAAAACTCAGAACTTAAACTCAAATCTTTGATTAAGCAGACTTCTGTCTGAATAAGCTTTTCTTGATAGTAAAAACATTAACATACATTGATTCTGTTCAATGATTAGGTTTAACAGTGATGTATTAATTTTAATACATTGACATTGACACACTAACATTTGAACTACAATTTCTACAGCTGAAATTAGATTTCATTTATATCTTGATTCACTACAGCATGAAACAACATCGAGAACCAATCTCTTTTAACATCAGAACATTGTTTTCACATTCAAGTTTGCAGAACAACTGTATAACATAGATCTCAAGACTATGTTACTGAACTTCATCCTCAACATCAGTCATATCTGTCATCTCAATGGATGAACCATTGCTTGATTCAAAATCAGCAATGTTTGAAAGTTCTTTAGTAACATCTTTGAAGA
>MU275450.1:5081-29370 GCA_022160315.1 Panus rudis PR-1116 ss-1 | reverse complement strand
GTAAGCCTGTTTCGCCGAAAGACTGGCCTTCGTTCTTGTACGCCGGCGAATACAACGAGCATGCACCCTGGGATGGAATGCTACGCGGCAAGCTTCTCGTCCATGGCTTCCGACACATCTTCTTGAGCCCGAGCTCCGCTACTGGTGACTGTAACTCAGGGAAGGGGTCGAAATCGGGGAATGCGGCCATTCACGGTATGACGTCCGTCACCCCAGCTTCGATCGCCTATGTGGCAGCACAGGTATGCGTGTCTTGTGTTGTTTGCTAAGTTTGTTCATCGTGCTCACACATCTGCAGGTCCACTTTGCCTTATCGTCATATCATACTTTCAACAAAAACAGTAAGACAATATGGAGTGTCCCGCTTTACGACTCGATTCGGCAATTCTTTGATGACCCACAGTTCCAGTTTCTCGTAGATGACTTACTGGATTGGTGGAACAGGTGAGTCGTGTTTCTATTCTTTCGGAGGGATTCTAATTCTAGTGGATTCACTACAGTCAATGCTTCCCATCTCCACATGGCAATGACGATGACTTGCCCGAATCGCATCTAGATCGACTTCGCGCTGCACATGCAGCGGCTGTCGCAACAGGCGAAGCTGACACCACCTGAAGGGGCATTGGTACACCATCTTTTACTCGCTTCGTGTCGCGATATCACCATCTTGATTCCCATGTACTATATATACCCGCTATGGATTCACAATTATATTGCACCACAAACTCCTGCTATGTTGAATGTGAGAATTGCATTAGAAATTGTAGAGCAATGTAAGGGGCCTGTCGGGGTCGCTATCGCCGCACAATATTGACCTTGATTCTTGGCATGAGGGAAGCTCTATCATGATGTTTGGTCTTCGCGAGATTGACATGTACATAGATAGACTGGTCTCAATTGTCAAGGCATGTTGTACAGATGCTAATTAGGCAGACATGGAATCACGGTGAGATTGGCCCAAGATGGACATGTACATGCTTTAGACGGTAGAAATTGCTAACCTCAGGAATCAGGGCACAGCTGGGGAATACAACTGAGCATGATACCGCCTGGGGAGATGAAACCAGGATTGAGAATCCAGATAATCCTGGTTCGACCTGCCCAAGAATCTCATGTACATATCAGTGAATGCCAAACAACAAGACGCTCAGACACATCTGGTCAATCTGGTGAGCCTTATATTCCCTTACATGAGCTTCTCGAACTTGGGCCAAAAACCCGATGTGTGGCACTTACTTAACGGTATCGCCCAAACATGTAAGACGAAGGAATTAATTGTCGCAGATTAAACTGTCATGTGTGAGTCGTATTTGAGACTACAGTAAAGTCATCACCTAAGGGTACACAACGATCATCAATTTGTATCTCTCAAAGTTCATGTTTGTGCACACTGCATACGCACGTCGTCGCAGAAAGTGGGTAAATCTTAAAATCAAAAAGCAACGTCCGTAGATAAGATAAGATTAGATGCAATCAATTTGATCGAAACCCAAAATTATGCTTGTGTTTCCGTCGTCTCTTTGGCACTCAACGCTTCCGACCACTCCCAAACGCTGACCAGAAGGATTTCTGCTCGTACAGTGTAGAACCAACCATCATGGAAGGGGAGAGACCTGCAAAGCGCTTTAAGGTACCGTTCTCCTCTTTTGTCAGACACTTCGTTGTCTAATGTGCTCGTTTAGCATCAATCTTACAAGCAATCTCTGAAAGAGGTCCATCTCCCCTCCGCACTGTCGAAGCGACATGTCGAAGAAGATTTGGCTGTAAGTGATCATTTGTAGGAGGATTTTGTATATTCTGACTTTCTTCAGGACAACTCCTCACACTTCCGAGAAGCCCTCGATAACTGGAGAGAGCTCAATCTCACACATGCCTTCATAACATTTGCTAACAAGGTCGAGGGGCTGTCGGCCTCTATGCCTCTTCTCCTTCTCCATCACCAAGATATCATTAGGCTTTGGCTAGAGAGCGTTTCTGTTGCAGATGACGAGGGACTCAAACCATTACTCGAGTGCGTTCTTCAACAAGGTCTTCTTGAACCGCGGCCCTAAAATCTATTCCAGCTTGTTGCAAAAACTATCACAAGACCTTGGTTCAGTTCTTTCCCCATTACAAATGGACGTATTGCAGCAACTCGTCAAATTACTTCCACGTTCTCTCTCGGCGCAAACACTGACAATCTTGCTCGAGACATTCACTGCCTTCTTCAAATATGTCGTTATACCGTCAGACTCAGTTTCGGAAGCATGGTCGAATTTCCAAACCGTTATGCCCAAGTGTAACCCGGAAGTGCAAAGAGCTGTCTCCGAGCTATGGGGTAACATTTTACGCAGACTCAAGACGGCAACCCGTGAAAATTGCGCTTTGGTCATATTTCAGAGCGCAGAATCCGATGTTGGAGCTTGGGTGTTCATATCTTGCTTCAAGTCGGTCTCGCAGACATTGCATACCGTTACGTCCTCCGTGTTTGCTCCATTGGTGCGATACCATCTTGATTGCGAGGAAAGTGATGTAGAGAGGACGTTCACGATTCTGCGGAGGGTACTCACTGCTTTGGCGCACCATTGTAAGACGGCCGAGCAGTATAGTCCTGTTGCAGATTTTCTTGTCGAGTTCTTCACAAATACTACCGAAGAGAACACGAATTCTGTTGAGCGAATTCGACGCTTGTTGGAACTCGTCACCGTAGTTTGCTCTGTACGCCAAGGTTCGCGCTTAACAGGTTCGTTTCATTTCACCCGTCCGTTGTTAATGCGACGACTGACCCAAACATACTTAGGCAAACAACTCTCCTCTGTTGTCACACGCTTCCAAACCCTCCCATTGACTGACGCATTGCATACCTCCCTTCTCAAATTCGCTACTTCAGGTCTCCTCGCTGGCGAAATGGCACTTTGGATGGGGCCAGGTCGGAAAGTCCTCGAACGCGCGTGGGCTGAACGGCCCCTCCTTGCGTTGCAGCTCACGGGGACGCTTTCGGATTTGCACTGGGGAGCGTGGAAACTCATCGCGTTGCCCCATGTTACGAAGCATCTGCCGGGAATGTTGGATACTCATGCTCATGAGGCGCTGGAGGTTCTTTGTGCGTTGGCAAAGGAGAAGAGACTTGATGGGATGAGTGAGGTATGGAAGGGGAAGGTGCGGAAGTGGGTGGATAGGTTGTTCGAGGGCGGGGACTTGGTGCAGAATTCTGACAAGGTGAGTCTTTCTCCGAATTGAAGCGATAATCGTATTGAATGGTCATATTCATATTCACAGCTTCTGCGCTATAGCCAGATACTCTCTATTTCCGACCTTCTACCCTCATTAGGACCACTACTCGTCAATATCATTAACTCCGCGCTAGAAACTGCCGACCCACGAGGGGACTTCAAACAACGCGAAACGAACTCAACTTGGGTGCTCGGAGCTTCACTATCCCGTTTGGCTTTGAGGAAACCGGACGAATGGCAAGAATCTGTCGACATACCGAGTTGGACGGCGAAGATCATCGAGAAGTGGGGCTGGAATGGATATGTCATGGATGGGTTGGTTTCGCTCGTTCAAGCTAAGTACGTTATCTTTCCTGGCCCTTTATATGGATATCTCACTGACGGGAATATACTAAAAGGCCTTCAAGCGAATCAGCACTAGAAGGCGAACATTTATATACATCTGTTCAAGGCTCCCTCCTGTCGCATTCTCGTCTACTCCGTCTCAGCGTCCTCCGTATCCTCTCATCCTCGTCGATATCGCTCCCTGATGGTGCAGCGGAGATCTCAAAACGGTGTTTGCAGGGAGAAGAAATTTCCATTGACGTACAGGGCGTCCGGGAGCGTATTCTGAGAATATCTCGCATCAATCACAGTTTGAGGGATGGAGATGAGTTGGGTGCTGATATTGCCGCGAGGTGGTTGATTGGTATGTTCACTTCAGCTTTATCGCACTGATATGACATCCTGACCTGACAATGGTCGTTTAATTCAGCGCAACTAAAGGTTAACCTCCGCCCGCTCTGGAAACCTGCTGCTGAGGCCCTCGCAGAGATAGCCGGAAGGTTCGGAGATTTAGTTTGGAAGCTATTGTTCGATGAACTTCAGCGGGCCTCCTCATGGGGTACTTCGCCGTTCGAGTCTAACGAAGAGGATGCCCCTGCATGGCTTGACATTGAAGACGAGGGAGATTTGGATCCGATAAGCGAGGAGGAGAAGACTTGGAGAGATCCGAGCGGGCATAAGATTCGGTCGATCGTGGTTCTGTGGTTGAAGGACGATAATGCACGTCGAAGAGTTATCCAGGTATGTTGTTTCTATCACATGATTAACTCTAGTAGGTTGTTTGATCGTCGTCGTCGTAGGCGCAAATCGTTCCAGAGCGATTCGATCGAAAAAGCTACGAAGTCCAACTCCTTCAATCCCTAGCCGAGGTGTCCTCCCTTGCCCAGAAACACAATAGTACACTCGTCCCCCTCTTCCTCTCCCTTGCTCCTCCGGAAGCACCCACAGCGATGCCCCGGTACAAACTCGTTGCATGGCTCGAACTCTTCTCCAAGTTCTCCAATCCCAAAGCTCTCCGTTCGACAGAAGATCTGCACCAGCTATACATCACGCTCCTCTCTCACCCCGACAGGCAACTCCAAAAGCTTGCGCTTAGTTGTATTCAGACCTACAAGTCTCCGCATCTCTCTCGATACCAGGACAGTCTCCAGATGTTACTGGATGATACGAGGTGGAGAGACGAGTTGACGCAATTGCAAATTGCGGAGATCGAGAGGGACGAGAGGCCCCAAGTCGTCAATGTTCTCATCAGGATCTTATTCGGGCTGATGCTGGAGAAGAAGGGGAGGGGTCGAGGTGCGGAGAGGCGCGCGGCGGTATTGACGGCTCTGGCTGGATGCACGGATGAGGAGCTAGGTCTCCTTGTGGACCTGATGCTGAAGCCTATCAATAAGGATAGGCAGGTGCATGATGAGGAGGGATATGTTACGAAACCTCTGGACGAAGGTGTCTCGGATAAGCAGCTGGTCGGATTCCTGAATTTGCTTGGGGACGTTGTGAAGCAGTTGGGCTCACGACTGCTTGGTCAATGGCGGAATCTCCTCACGACTCTCTTCGATATCATCGGGTACGCACAGGACAAAATCTCTCAATCGAAAGCTGAACCGGACCAAGATCAAGAAGCTCCTGGAGAAGATGTCCGAGAGGACGAGGAAGAAGGTAACAATGAGGGTCCCCAAAACGCATCAAGGACAATTCGGTCTATTCGACAACTGGGTCTCAAGCGGTTTGCGGACTTCTTCCGTGTACCCGTCTCCTTTGATTTCACACCTTACATGCCCGAAGTCTTCCGTTCATTCATATCTCCTCGCCTTCCTGTACTCGACATCGAGAACACTCAGGCACCGTCATCCCTCTTAGAACTGTTCTACATCTGGTCGTCGAAAGCGGAGACAGCTCGCTTTCTTATCGCTTATGACGATCGTACGCTGCC
The DNA here is from genome assembly GCA_022160315.1 of Panus rudis PR-1116 ss-1. Classification (NCBI taxonomy): domain Eukaryota; kingdom Fungi; phylum Basidiomycota; class Agaricomycetes; order Polyporales; family Panaceae; genus Panus; species Panus rudis. The sequence continues at coordinate 23,901 of MU275450.1, read as the reverse complement.
CAAAGTATACGATTGCTTGATTGCGACGAACGTTAAACCTCCGGTTATTTCGAAGGTCTTCGATATCGTCGAGAACCTCTTGCGCATATCGACGGATGTTGGAGATGTCCTGAACGATGTGTTCAAGCCACACGTTCCGCTTTTGCTTACGAACCTTTCCATTATGGTGGAGAGGAGCAAAGGTGTTGCTTCTATCACTGACCCTCTTGGTCGTCGTCAAGTCGCTATCCTGTCGCAGATTGCACCGTACCTCTCTGATTCTGTCCAGGCATCCACGTTGTTATCCCTTTTCATTCCTCTTCTACGCAAACCTTCGAAGGTCGTACCAGAGAAGATCAAGGTGGATATGTTGACTATCGTGCAGAATTTGCTTCCTTTGATCCCGGAGCTCTCGGATTCGGATAGCCCCGTCCACACGAAGACATATTCTCTCCTTGCGTTCCTTTACCAGAACCTCCGTTCTCGCCCTGCTCGCATTTCACTCAGCGCTGCGTTCCAGGCCCTGTCTGCCAAGTGTCCGTCGTTGGAGTCTCTCGCAAGTCTGCTGGAAGACTTCAATGCGTATTCGACAAAGCGGATTGACGAACCCGATATCGACCGCCGACTCTCTGCTTTCTCCCAATTGAATGATACATTGTACCAGTCTTTGACGGTGAAGGATTGGTTGCCGATCTTGTACAACATGTTATACTTCATTCAAGATCCCGAAGAGCTGGCAGTTCGGAGTAACTCTTCGCAGGCGTTCAAGCGCTTCATCGACCTTGCAGCCGAGCGGGCTGGGGAATACGAGGAGACGTTCATGAAAGTGCTCTATCCTGGTCTCAAGGATGGTTTGAGGTCCAAGAACGAGCTTGTTCGCGCAGAGATTCTCGGTGTAATCTCGTATGCTGTGAGCAAACTCGAACGTATCAGTTCGTTACAGGAGATGCGTGTGCTGTTGGCGGGTGGAAATGAAGAAGCAAACTTCTTCAATAACATCCATCACATACAGGTTCATCGTCGTACGCGAGCTCTTCGCCGTCTTGCGGAGTATAGCGAGCAAGGTCACTTCCGCAACTCTACCCTTGCGGAAGTCCTAGTTCCCCTCGTCGCGAACTTCATCATGGCGGCGGGTTCGGTTGACCATCAGATCGTCACAGAAGCAATCGCTGCCACCGGAAAGATGGCGGGACATCTCAACTGGAGTGCCTACCACGCGCTGGTTCAGCAGTATTTGCGTTTGTCAAGAAACAAGGATGCCTCTGAACGTGTGTACGTTCGAACAATTGTGGCTATACTGGACAACTTCCATTTCCCCATGGCCGAAACCGTCGAAGTCACGGAGGAGAAGGAGGATGAGCAGGACCAGGATGAAGAACAACCTCAAGAGGCTACGACAGTTGAGGAACAACCGAAAGTACAAGTTAAACATTCTCGTATAGCCGATGTTGTCAACTCGCGCCTGCTTCCAAGTCTTTTGAAGCATTTGGAGAGTCGGGATGAGACTGAAGACAGTCTTCGTATCCCGGTCGCTGTCGGTATCATCAAGGTAGCGCAACACCTTCCGTCAGCTACCGGAGAGCCTCAAATTACGAAGCTGGTGACCGTCCTCAGTCAAGTCTTCAGAAGCAAGTCTCAGGAGACGAGGGACCTGACCAGAGAGACCCTCTGTCGAATCGCTATCATGCTCGGCCCTTCCTATCTTCCTATGATCATCCGCGAACTACGCGGTGCATTGACTCGTGGTCCTCATCTTCATGTTCTCGCTTTTGTGGTTCATGCCCTCCTGGTTCATGTCACCTCTGACGAGCATGCTGCTGTCTTCCATACGCTGGACGATTGCGTGTTCGACGTCGCTCACGTTTCTGCGGAAGTTATATTCGGCGAATCCGGGAAGGATGTCCAACATGAAGACTTCAAGACGAAGATGCGGGAAGTCCGCTCGTCATCGGCGAAGGGCTTTGACTCGTTTGCTATTCTTGCTAAGTTCATCACCCCGCCGAAGATCAGTACTCTCCTTGTTCCCATTCGCAATATTCTCCATGCGACTGAGACTCTCAAGGTCATGCAACAAGTGGAGGATCTTCTGCGTCGTATTGCGGGTGGCCTCAATGCAAACCAGCATCTTAAGCCAGCGGACCTCATTTCTCTGTGCCAGACTTTGATCACTGAGAATTCCCGATTCCTGAAACAGGCTCCGACACCGAAGGAGAAGAGGGAAAAGAAGGATGCGGCTATCGTGCAGTTGAAGCGCTCGCGAGATGCCGATGCTGACCATTATGCAAACAGCTCGTTCAGGTAAAGTGGTATTAATTTTAGTGTCGTGTTGTTGTTCTCATTTTCTGCCTCTAGGTTCGTCATTTTCGGCCTGGAGCTCTTCAATACTGCGATACGCCGTGGACGATTCGATTTCCAAGATGCTGCTGTCAAGGCTCGACTGGAATCCATGGTACCTGTCATCGGTAACACACTCTTCTCAACTCACATGCAAGTGGTCGTACCTGGTTTGAAAGCCGCAGCGAGTATTGTGAAGTGCCCACTCAAGTCGATTGAGAAATCTCTGCCCGTTTTCATCCAGCAAATGATTGAGATCGTCAAACAAGCAGGGTCGACAGAGTCTGACGCAGCCCAGACTGCACTGAAATCTCTGGCCACTCTCCTTCGTGATCAGAATAAGGCGCAAGTCAAAGAGAAAGACCTCATTTTCCTGGTCGAAGTACTGTCTCCTGACTTGGAGGAACCTGCACGGCAAGCGAGTGTCTTCGCAATCCTCCGTGCTATCGTTGCTAGGAAGTTCGTTGTACCCGAGATCTACGATATCATGGACAAGGTAGCCGAGATTATGGTTACAAACCAGTCCCCTCAAGTGCAAGAGCTCTGTCGAGGCGTCCTCCTGCAATTCTTGCTGGAATACCCTCAAGGCAGGGGCCGCTTAAAGAACCAGATGGCTTTCCTTGCCAAGAACCTGTCCTACGTTCACGAAAGCGGCCGGAGATCTGTTATGGAGCTCCTCAGTGCCATCTTGTCGAAATTCAACCCCGGTCTTATCAAGGAATATGCGGACTTGTTCTTCGTGGCTCTCGTCATGGTCGTTGCAAACGATGACTCGGCGAAATGCAGGGAGATGGCTGCCGTGTTGATCAAGACCCTGTATGAGCGCCTCGAAGACGCTCAACGTCGTACTGTATTGTCCCATGTTCATACATGGGCTGCACAACGCGGACAACCCCAGCTCCTCCGAGTCTCATCTCAGATTTACAGCATCATCATTGAACTACTCCAAGCTGAAATCGCCCCTCACGCCTCCACGATCTTGGAGGACTTAAACGCGATCCTGGCTCTCAGCGCTGGGGAGGGTGACGACGAGGATGATCAAGAACGGGTAATTGAATGGCAAATCCCTTACCACGCTCTCGTTGCACTTCAGAAGCTATTGACAGCACGCCCGGAACTTGTGACAGGGTCGGAGAAGGTCAAAGTTAATTGGGCTTTCGTGACTGCCCATCTACTCTTCCCTCATACATGGGTGCGCACGGTAGCAAGCCGACTCGTCAACATCCTCTTTACTGCCAATCCAGTGTCTGCCCCGAAGGCGGACAAACCGGAGCACGATCTATTTAGTCTGTCTGGCATGATGAAACTTGCGAAGGACTTCTGTTTGCAGCTTCGCAGTCCGAACCTCGACGCGTCGCTCAGTATCCTTGTTGTCAAGAACCTGTTCTATGTTGGTAAATGCTTCTGTCTCGTCGAAGGGAGTATGACGAGGAAACGACGAGCGGGCGACGACGAGAGTGAGGGCGATGAAGACGAGGAAGCGAGCGATGAAGAGCGTGAGGAGGAAGATGAGGAAGACGGCAAGGAAAAACATCCTCTTCCGTGGTTGTTCTCCAAACTGTCGTATCAGGCTCGTTCGGCATATATCATGCGTCGGAACAAGCCCAAAGTCAAAGTAGGTTCTTACTGGCATATCGCTGCATCGTCGAGACTAATGTGATGTTGCAGGAGAACTGGTTCCATCAACCTGCTTCCACATTCCGCTGGTTTGCTGCCATGGTTAACCACATGGAGGCCGAGAAGGCCGAGCAGTTCTTGACACATATCCTCAATCCGGTATACCGTATTGCGGAGGACGATACCATTCGTGATGCTCACATGGGTGCGTGATTACTCTCTGCGGTCGTCCTTCTTGTGATATTGATAGCTCGAGTTTCTAGACGAGCTGAAGACCCTTGCGATCGAGTTGCAGGACTTGTTGCAGAATAAAGTCGGGACAACAAAGTTCGCGAATGTGTATAATCGGATCAGACAGGGTGTACAGAGTCTTCGTCAAGAGCGAAGAACCGCACGTGCTGTCCAGGTAAGAATATCCGTCTCTCAGGGATTCGAACAATAGCTAATCTTTTTTCTTAGGCTGTCGTTGACCCGCAGGCGCATGCCAAGAGGAAACAACAGCGGAACGTTGCAAAGAAGGAGAGCCGGAAGCGCAAAAACCAGAGCTTTGTGGAAGGCAAGGGCAAAATCAAAAAGCGAAGGGCAGAGTAAACCCCTCTCGCATCTCATCTATCACATTGTTTTCTCGTTGGGATTGTGTAATTGTCGATACCACCCTCATTTCGCATCATCTAATGTAGCATACACAGTATATAGTACAGAATCATGATATCACGACGAACTAGTCTAAATCCATAGGTATAGACCTTTCTTCTGTGGAGGGAGGGAAACATAGCTCGTTTTCCTCCTGAGCAGCATCATCGTCGTCTTCGTTCCAATCGCTTGTTGTCTCCCAGTCATTCTCGAACTCGATGTCCAATGTGAGTTCCCCTTGCCCGTCATCTTCGTCAGTGAGAGGTAAGAATGCAGCGAGCGTCTGCGGCGTTGTCTGATTATGAGACACCGGTTGGACCCAACGTCGTTCTCGTAGGCGTTTGTGACGCTCACGGTCTTCTTCTATTCGCTTGAAAACCTCGTTGCGAGGGAGTGCTGCCGATGAGCTTTTCGGGTCTGACTCTGACTCCAACGTGTCTTTACGATTATCGAGGACCGACATAACTTCTTCAACCTTTTGAGGGTCGATGACACGTTTACTCCTCCAGTTGTCCAGAATCTGTGAGACAGTTATGTTTGCTGAACAACTTGTTTGAGCGGCGTAATACGTACCTGCCTCGCGCTCATGAGGTTCGGCAGACCTTGCCTACCTTCGGGCACAACAGATTCGATGATTTTGTTCAGGTCCCGGGTGACGTAGTCGACGTATGACGATTGATTGGAACTAAGCTGGGACGAGGGATGATTCAGTTGAGACTTGGTCACCAGAGTCGTCTCGCAGAGTGAATCAAGGAAATAGAGGATGTTAATGCGGTTATTGATGGAGCCCTATTCACGCTTCAATTTGTATGATTCATGTACATTGTAGCGTTGTCCTAACATACCTTCTGACATTCTTCAAGTATACAGTCCCACAAGTCCTCGCCACAACGAGAGAAGTATTTCAGGGCGTAACCAACGACTTTTCGTATCGACTGCTGAGAACTAATGAGCCATTGAGGATAATATGAGTGAAGAAAGTGTTGCAAGACGTACGCATCTAACCGCTTCAATAGTGTCAGAAATTGCATACGGACTTCGAATGGATCCATTTGTGGGATGTGTCAGAGATCCGCCAGAAGCACTTTTTTGACCTAAATTTCCAACAAATGGTGCGCTTTGCACTGGAAAAGCTATTTCAGGTCAAGCTTTAGGCCTCGTACTTGAGTTAGACGTCTTGAACGTGGGGGAGCGTTGAGTTGTGGCGAACATGGCGAACCCACTGCATGAAAGATCGAAGTCCCATCTAATCTTATCAGCTCATTCGACGATCACATGCCCAGACGCGATCATGAGGTCAACTTGAACGACTCCTGGCCAGCGGGCTTCCTGCAGTCAGGACTCAGAGCTATCTGAATTCCTCATCCCATTTCCAGGACACGTCAAAGGCTCAGCTCTGAGCAAGGGGCCTGTATTGCTTTCATATGACAGAGATCTCCCTGAGAACTTGAAGCTGGCCCTTATAGATCAGTGAGTAGTACTTAGGTCGGGAGTCATTGTTGTCCTTCATCTGCAATTTAGGTATACTTCTATAGGCTCATGATGTGACAATTGCACATCACATATTTAAAATCGGTCGATACTGTTCTTGAAGCTGTTTCAGCCCGTTAGCTCGCTTATGTTTGTCCCTGAAGACTGAGGTGCAGTCTCTTCAAGTTGATGTGTGCACAGCCGAACGATAAGGGTCTTCGAGACGAGGCCGTGCCTTCCTCTGTACCTGTATGTGGCGTGCGGGACTCGGTGCGGACGTCCTGCTCTCTGCAGTCTTGCTCTGCGGCGTGGCGCACTTTCCTAGCCTGCGCGACGAGATTCATGCCGAACGTCTATGTCACCTCGATCCTCTTCAGCAAGTACGCCAATTCGAGACGCTGGTCGGCTCAGTGAGTGGGCTTGATGGATACATGATTGTCATGGAAAGAGGACAATGGGACAATTGTCGCAACTTTCCATGGTATTTGTCTTTTTTTTCCTTCCTGGCCTCATCACTTTTTTCTCCGTTACGTCGCTGACATTCATCTCGACACGACATCAGCACATTTCTTGCTAGCTTCTGGCTCTCTCTCTCGGAAAAGCCATGCTGCTCGAGCTGTACGCCTCGTAGATGCGGGCGCGCCCATACCAAGCTCGGATGGTAATATTGACCTATAGGTCTCCTATCTATCCGCTCACTCTTCCTAAGTCCACTAGCCGAGCAAAGTGACACAACGTGACCCTGGCAACTCAATTATTGTAGCGTCGTGACCATTGTATCAGGATTTTCTGTGCCGCCGTTGCACCCGTCCTGCACAAACCCCTCAGGTATTCTTATTCTTATTCTCCATTGAACATGAGACGGCAACCAAATAACAGAGGATCGATTGAATTCTCTTACCTCTTGGCGGTTATTTTCTGCTTATAAAGAGCTTTAGCATGCTTGTGTACCCCACACTGAAGCCTCCGATTTCACACATTCAAAGAACAATTTGCTGCAACCCTTCCACCCATGGCTCGCAAAGGCAAGGAGCCCGAACGCCCGCGCAAGTCAGCCCCAAAGAAGACGAAAGGACGAAAAGAGCATCGATGTCATATTTGTGGTCAGATATTCGGTCGTCCAGCGGAAGTAATGAGACACATATTCAGAAGCAACGCACACGGTGCAAAGTAAACTTGCCTATGTTGTCCCGAAGCTCTTGCAACTGACAAGTTCTATCATAGACCGGAGCAACCGTGTCCTTGGCGAGGCTGTGAGTTTATTACACACCAGCCAGGGAATGTGAAGGTACATATCAAGGGCCCGCAGTACGTATAGTTTCCTCCTTCTCCTTCGAGTTAGCAATCTCAATTATGTGCCAGTGAGCGCAAATGGCCCACAAGGGAGCAGGAGAAAACCGAGGAGGAAAAGCTGCAGCTAATTGCACGAAAGAAGAGGGAACTGGCTCGGAAAGCACGGAGGTACGTTCAAGCATGTTCCAAGCATATACAGCACATATCACAAAACAAAACAGGACTAGGATTCGACAAGGTCAAGACCTTGAGGATGTTAATGATGGCTCAATGTTACCGCAAAATCAACAAGTATCCTCCATAGGCCCAGTTGCAGGTCCTTCAGGTAGCGGTCGGCGTGGTCAATACACCACCGATATGCCCCTGCATCCCTCAACTTCTCATTTAGACCTGGCTAGACCATACGATCGTGACTCATATCATTCGGTACATATTGAGGGCCCACAGTATGTGTAGTTTCCTTGTTCTCCTTTGAGCTAATAGTCTCAACCGTGATGTCAGTGACGGCAGAGAACCTATAACGGAACAGACGAAACCCAGCGAAGACGTGGCGGAGCATACTACACGAAGGCAGAGGGGTATGGGAGCCGAGGGGTACGTTCAACTACTTTTCCAGCATATACGACACATTTCACGTTATGACATTGCACTAGAAGTAGGCAAGCTCAAGACGTTGAGGAACCCTCGGTGCCACCTCAGAGTCAACCCTCGACTTCTGCTGATTCGACTGCGGTTCCTTCAGGTAGCGGTCTGCACGGCAAATGCATTACCGATAGGACCTCCAGCTCGGATTCCTCGACTGCTACTCGTTCAGATAAGGCCCGGCAAAGACCCCACGACGATCGCGGCTCTCCCCATGTTCGCTCTCCAGAAGCATCGAGTCGTCACCTTACAGATCTCACCAATACTCCACGCGCAGGACCATCTCTCACTAGATCCGTGGTTTGGCCTGCTCGTTCTCCAGAAACATCCACTCGTCACCTTGCAGATATCACCAATACTCCACGCGCAGGACCACCTCTCAATAGATCCGTAATTTGGCCATCATTTCCATTGCCTCCCTATCATGGGCCTCACCAATACTCTTTCTCTGGTTACGGCTACCCCGGCGCTGGCTATGGTACTAATCTCGCGCCACACCACGAATCGTCTGGCATGCATCAGAGCTCTTACTATGGATACAGCTCTCATTATTACCCTAATTTCGACCACAACCGTATCTCTGGTCGAGAATGGGTTGATCATGGCCATAGCCTCGATGATGACAGCACGCCTAGTCGGTCCCGCCGGGGTACGCTTGAGGATGCAAGCTATAGCCCGACGCCACGCCCGGATGGACACATGCCTTTACCGTTTCATAGGGAATCTACAGCTGTTTCTACTGTTGCCTACCTGCCTTTATCATCTGATAGGTCATCAAATGAGTCACATATTCACGATCGCCTCGCTGGTCGCTCTGAGGGGATACCTACAGGTCAGCGTACCCAGCCATCCATAGCAGCAATGCCGCAATCGGATGGGCCTATACACCTTCCCGTTGGTGTTCGCGGCAGACGTGATACCTATACGCCTCTGCCAAGTTTCAGTTCTCTCGTCTCGTCTGTACCGTCGCTCGAGGAGCCACGTCTCTCTGGAAATCTTTCTGTGCCTGAGTCCCGGCCTACCATCCCCTCCCGTAGCCAGGTTGCGGCGCCCGCCTTGTCTGAAGACATTGATCCCGAAATCGTCGCTGCCCGCACATTAATGGATATTCGACGAGTACACTTTGGGAACTTGAATGGGGAGAACGCTTCCGGATCCCAGACTCAGAGCAGGGCCATAGGTAGTAGTAGACGAAGACGAGGTCCTTATGACCGTCCTCCTCCCACACGCGAGCCTGAGCATGGACGCGGTGCGCGACCGTCTCGAGAACGTCCTTCGTCTACCCGCAAACGTTCCTCAAGAAGATAGTGTATTCGTTCTATATGATGCATGCCACTTTCTGTTGCGGTGCTGGACACTGTAGCACCCATGCCCCGATTTATGTTGAATATTTTTTCCTGTACTCTTTCTTTTGCTGTATGAGTAACTCGATGTTGACGAATTGGACCCTTGTTCGGCGTGATTCATGTGTATGTGGATATGGATTGTTTGTCAGAATGAGACCCGCTGCATTAGCCTTGGGAACGCTATCATACATGAACGCGATTCTCAGTATTGAAACAAATATGAAAGGAACAAAACAATTGACAGCGTCCCGTGTCGATATAGGCGCGAATGGCTTGGTGAAACATTTGCACATCGGCGTCCTCAATATCTCATCTTGGGATCCATCTCGAAGCCTTCAGGCCTCCTACGGATATCATCCCTCTGTCTGGCCTCTTCCAAGGAGATCACATTCCTCAGAGCCACAGGAACATTTCCTGCGCCAAACGGGAGAATCTGAGCTGCCGTCAAGTCACGGCTCCATCCCTGGTCTGAATTCGCAGGAGACCTAGAACGAGATACCTCGATAGCATGCGCCTTAGGATCAAACTCTCTGTTGAAAACGAACTCAGAGGTCTCAGGCGGGGACGCGGAGACGCGTGGCGGGGAGGGCGAACGTCTGAAGGAGAACAAACTTGAAGGAGGGGAAGATGGAACGTTCGAGACTTTACGCGTCAGGTAGTCGTTGTTTCCTCCAGTGCTCGTATATGCAGACGTAAACCCATAGGTGGATTCCTCAGAGTTCCGCCTGCGATTCAAGAGGGCCATACGAGTGAGTTGCAGTTTGCTCTGGATCTTCTTGAGACTTTGAATGGTCGCCGAGGTAACGGAGCTTGCAGAAGGTGTAGGTGAGGGTGTGAAACGTCCCCCGAGTCGTTCAGGTTCAGGACTCGAGTAAGGAGGGGGAAGATCCATTTCATCATAGTATGGATCGCTTATTTCGATCCGGCGACGCGGGGGACTTTCTTGGGGAACATCATCAGAGTAGACGGACGCGTCGTCAGGGTTATCGCGCTCCTCAAGAGCTTGGTTTGACGAGGATTCAATGTCAGACGTCCTCCTGATATCGAGGACTTCATCTTCGTCGTCACTCCAGATGTTGCTGTAGGACGAATCCTGGGTGCTGGACGAAATATTAGAAATAGGTCGGGGAGGCAAAGGTTTGTTGCGCCGGGCTAAGGGGATATCCAGTGGCTTCGACCTATCAGTTGGCGATGTAGCCATAGCCACTGCTGTGACGTTAACTTCGTCGAATGGGACGACGAGAACATCTCGACGCTTACCTGGGGGGATTTGCGGGAACGGTACGGGATATGGTGAAGGGTCGAAGAGGGACAACGGACCACACTACTTTCTCCTTGCTGCCTACCTCCGTCCCTTTAAGGCTTCCGCCACACTAGCGACAAAGGATGTGTTGCACGGGAAACTTTCATTGTCGTCGTGCCAAATTGCAGCCAAAGCAGCCAAAAAACGGTGGATTGATAAATGAAATATGAGAGCATGTGCCACTTAACTAGATCATCCAGGGATTCTATCAGTGTAATCGAAGCCGTATTTGGCACCATGCCGAAGAAACCCATGGTGGAAGTCAACAAAGACAAGGAGGTCAATGTTAGGTCAATGTCCTCAAGGCCAAATGCGGGCGTCATAGCCTCTGACCTCGAGGCGTGCCTGAATGGATGACCTGCTGAGGGTAACGTAAGCAAGAACGTCAATCTCTCTTGCCCGCAGAGGCTCACCACCACAGCTGCGACAGCAAAGTCAACTCATTACATTGACAAGGCCTCGTAGAGCTCATCACGTTCACCCCGTTACCTTCCTCGCAATGAGATGACATGGGAAACCTGACGAGGAAGAAGTTCGCCTCGGCCCTCGGTACTTAGTAAGTTCAAATTCTTCGAGTTGCCTCTTCCAAGCTATGTTACACTAAGGTTACAGTGACGACTTGATCATCCCGAAATACACCTTCGCGCGCAGTTACTGGACTCCAGGGAGGTTGCGTCCTACAGCGAATGTTAGCATTGGAGAACCGGGAGAAGACAACCTCGGACCGACCTTCGTATTTCCCGAACTCCTTGTTGGCAAAGTCTCCGGCCTTGTCTGCATTCTGTTCGCTCTATATCGGGGACAACCCCTATGTTAGATTCAATCTCGTACGTGTGCCCACGTCAGGGAACTCACGACGTTGATTCCCAGCTTCTTCGCGCCCATCGTGATACCCTTGTCCAACCAATCTTGCTTCTCTCCAGTGCCAGTAGCTTGGTTTTGCTGCTGGCTATTTCCCTCGTATCCTCCAGCAACACCGCTGCCGTGAACTCCGTATCCTCCGCCCATATTGGAACCCGACTCTCCCTGCCCCTCGCGAACGGAATCATAGCCACTCTCCTCGCCTTGGCTGCTTTGCTGCAGATTCTGGGGGTCAAGGGACGCGCCGCCACCCTGCAAGGTATCGTTCATAGACTCCATTATTTGTGAGGTGATAAAGGGCGAGTTGCTTGTGGTTCAGGCTAAGAATCTATCAATGCTGGTACACATATCGCAGGCTTATATATACGTCAGAAGTCTATTTGTAGCCTTGCATCATCGTGGAGCGCAATATTCGGGATCCCCTCGTCATGGACATCCTCCTTCCTCTCTCTCTCTCAGAAGCGGTATACTGGCGGCGAGCGATGCCTAGTGCGGTCGGCTCCATGACGTCCGTGTGTTTCTTGGGAAAGCCGCGTCGCGTCACGGTCACGTGCGGGTGATCGTGCCTTGAGCGCCTCAGGCGAAGCAAGCCGAAAGCGGTAGGTCTTGTAGTTCAGTTGTCTCTCGCCACCTCCTCCGCGACATCCAGCTGCGAGTCGAGATATTCAGCGTTCTTTCCAAATACCCTCCATATCTTCAACAATGTTCCGACGACATTAGGCATCGCTCTCGCGTCTCAATCAATTGGCGTGCATCCTGGCTTCATTGGCGGTGCATAGTCGCTAGCAGGTGCCCTCCAATACTCAGGCAGGCACAGGGAAGGTCTCCTTTGCATTGGTCTCTGCAGACCTTCTGGCGGGTATCGTATACTTTGTCGGCGGGTTGAAAACGGTCGAAGCCAACCTTCCCGTGCCCGTCTTTGCGTAGCGCATACATGATGAGGGTTGAGCGTGGGTTGAAGACCAGGACGTGCATCCCAAACGCGTCGGTCGTGTGTAAATAACATCACAATCTACGACCTCAACATGGATATGCTACCATTTGTTGTGCGGTAGAGATATACGCGCGCGTACCCGAAACCACTACTGTTGTTCATATCTCCCGAACTTACACTGATGCGATATCAAAAGAGGCGATTTTCTGCTCTCTCGTTCATTCTTGGGCACTGGGCAGTTACTAAGGACATCCCAGTTAGAAAGCGAGACAAAGGGTATGAAAAAGAAGGAAAGGATGTAGAGCTGTAGAGGTTGTTTACGAACATCAAATTCGGCGGGAACTGAGGTGGTTGCGATGTGGCATGAGTGGATGCATGAGGGCGTTGAGTACGTACGTTAGGTGTCAGTGAGAAGGAAGATAATGATGAGTTAATATGAATTTCGTGATCGTTGGACGGAATAGGCAGGCATAGAGTTGTTGACAGCCGGTCCAGGTCAGCGGCGTTCTCATGCATCCCGCGAACTTCAAAATATAATCAAGATCATATATTCCAAGAAATCGATACATCCAAGAAAGACGATACATCCAAGAGACAACAGATACTTACACAACACAGCAGAAGGTCGTACAATAATCAGCGTGCTACATGTATCACTATGAGAACAGCAAACAAGAAAGCAAGAAGAAACGGGAGGACAAGAAAGCAAGATCGATGATTTATGACTATCGCGAAGCATTGAGAGAGCAGGAGGGCAGAATAATAGGAAGTGTAGTGCGTGTGGAGAGGGGTAGCGCGTGCGGAGAGGGTAGTAGAGTCGTCAGGGGGAGAGGGAGGGGTGAGGCTCGAAAGGGAGGGAGGAGGTATCAAACGCAGTGGTGGTATCTGGCGAAAGTGCATACAACAACCAAGGGAGAAAGAGGCTGACTGAAACCCAGGCATCAGTGACGATACTGGTACTGATACCCGTAGGAATTGCCAAAGGTCGAAGGATGCGAAGGAACGCCACGACTAGCCAAAGGACCCTGATACGACGAAGGACCGGGGTAGGGTGCACCGTCGGCGTGCATAGGGGCACCAGCGTAACCCGCATACCCACCATGGTAACCATAGCTTGGTGCCGCATAGCGTGACGACAAGTATCGGCCGTCAGAAGAACCTGCGCTCGCGGTGGTTCCTCGAGCGTGTGAAGCGGTCGAACGCTCGGAGGATCCGAGATACGCAGTGCGAACCTCGTAGGCATGGGCGTGGTCATAGTTGGCGGGGCGATAGGACGTGGAGGCGTAGTTGAAGCCTGAGTATGTTGAGGCCACACGTGGCGTATACATGCAGGGTGGTTGCGAGCGATACACAATGGAATACGGATCGTATTTTGCGACCGGTTCAGGAGGAGAGGCAAGCGCGTGAGAGGGTACAGAAGGGGGTGGGGGCGAGGGAGAGGGCGACTGGGAACGTTGCTGAGCACGGTCAGCAACCGCGGACGAAGAAGAGGGCTTGGGACCATCGGTGGTCACAGGATCCTCTGGCTGGGCTTGTGGCGTCTTGTCCTCTTTGGTGTTAGCAGAACGCTTGCGACGCTTGGCTGGAGGCGCCTTCATCGGTGCTGCTTCTTCGTCTTCTTCGCCATCCGTGATACTGATCTCTGCCTTCTGTGCCTCCTCCTGAGCTTTCCTCCGAGCTGCGCGCATTTGCTTTCCAACTGTCGTGTGAGACCCTTTCACATGCACATCGCCGTGTCGGTCATTTCTGTGGCGGGATAACGACGAAGAATCTATGAACTTCTTCGGGCAGAACCCACAGAGTAAAGTAGCCTTTTTCTCACTATAACGAACGCCGTTACAACATGTAAAAGGAAGTGGTGATGATACAAGAACTCACTGTTTTTTCCGTTTATGCTCTTCAAGATTGGATCGTTGTACGAAACCAGTTTGACCGCAGACATCACATGCAAATTGCGCCCTAATTTGAACACGGTTACGGGCGAACGTGAATAAGACAGGAGCGTGAATGAGTCACTTACTTTGAAAAATGGGTACGCCAGTGACGTTGAAAGTCTCTTCCGCTTCTGGACAGAAGATGCTTGCATAAGAGGCATTTGTACTTGTAAAGGGTTAGTTTTCCTTTTATCTTGAACTTCAGCCTGAGTTCATATTTCTCCATGTCCTCGAAACTAACACCGTCAGGATCTATGATTTTGTGAGACCCCGCGACGTCGCGCTTCCTCTTGCGCGATGTGTTAATGGTAGTGATCTAAATTCATAAAAGAATAAAGAACAACCATGAGGATCAGTGGAAGGAATGGAGTAGTTGTATCTCCCATACCTTGGAGTCCTGTTCTACAGTCAAACCGCTGGCCATAGACTCGTGAGGGTCTAGGTTCTCCTCGTCTTCGTCGTCGTGGACCGGCTCAGTGACAGGCTTGTGGATGCGAGCACTGCGCCGGAGCAGTGCGGTGGGTGTCACAGTGTTTGAGAGTTGGGCTAACGCGCCCATTGGAGTCGCGGTACTTGTTGCAATATCTTGTCGCGTTTCCTGAAAGAAAGACGCGTCTTGAGTTCGAATTGAGGATCGCCATGCAGACAAACATGAACGCACCTGTGACCGTACCGGATCGGCGGCCAAACGACGTTTACTAGTACGCGCGGGCATCTTGATGATAGTGAGATGGATAACAAGACAAAGTTGAACAAAGGTGTGACAACGAAGGGGAGGGGAGGAAGCGGCAGGTTGTCGGGTGAGTGGAGGGGTTGGTTGAGTTGAAGGAAGCAAGTCGGCGGCCTGGGAGGGTTTATATAGCCGCGACCGTGTTGTTTGGATAAACAAATCACTTTGGCGTTGGGTATCCCAAAACAAACAAGCCCAATGGGCCACTTGTGCCAAATAGCCACCCGCGCGTTTGATCTCCTGCCAAATATCATAGCGCCACGATCACGAGACATTATTCCGCCCAGCGAGAAATCGGACGTCGACACAGTCAACTGTGCCACGGGGATTTCTTCGTTTGGCTGTTGGCGTGGGTAAGCGATTTGGCGGAAAACAATGAAGGCCTCAAAGGCGAGTCATTGTGTCTTATGTTAGTCTGCAAGCCAATAATGTGCTTGGAACAACAACCCAGCAAAATTGGAGCTTGGATCGCGCGTTCTCATTTCGAGAATCGAGCCTAAGGGTCCAGGGAGTTGAATGTCACGTGCAGTGGCAACATCACGTGCGCGTCTAGAGGACGTCCGTTGTCCGCAGTCGCGTCGCCGTCCCTCGCGCGTCCACGGCTTGACAACTTCCACGACTGCTTTTTGGGAATATGGAATGTGTCCATTCGCGCTGCCAGCAAGAGACTCCCAATAAGTGTATGGTTCAAACCGCCGCGGGCTCTTCCTCGACGCTGGTCTCGTTGACCGAGGCCACGACAGTTCTTCATCCCTATTCCAGAGTGAGTGTCGCAGCTTTTATATACGCCTGGTCAACGTGATTGTTCAGCAGTCCGGAGGAGGGAATTGAAAACTCTGCGATTAAGGGTTAGTAGCTGATGGTCCCAAGGAAATTTTGAAGCAAATCCGTCCATCCAGCTTTGTAAGTTCACCTACCTGCTTCATCTCAGCCATTGCGATTAATTCGTACCTTTGTGACTCCCCCTCTTGAAATGAGGTCCCGTTGCCTTTGGGGTTTCCCGCACGTTTGCAGTAATGCAGTATAATGGTATTCCTCCCCACGACGTTTCTCATCGTAATATGTAAGTCCCTCCGAGGGGATGCAAACAAATGGTGGGGTCCGTCGCCACGCATATATGCGACGTCCTAGCACTATCTGTGTATTCCGACCCCTTTGAGCGCTTATTGAGGGATACCCAAAGTATGAACTGTACACTTCAGTGTCCAGGAATAAATATTGCATTTTACGTGCGGGGTTGAACTTGACATTTACACGCCAAGCCAGGCGTGACGCATAGCTCGCGGCGAATACACGGGTAGATACTGCGAGGAATGCTTGCTTCATGTGGAGGATGTAGATAATTTCTGCGTCAGTCCGGTTAGCGAGCAGTAGGATACTTCAATCGTGCGCAAAAGTAGGTGTATAATACACTGTCGCGGTAGGTGTAAACACAGGATGCCACCTTACATGCATAACCTATTCCAAGCACTCGTACAATGCTTGTTGGAATTACTTGACAGCGCGACGTGGCATTGACTCATCGGAGGGATCAGAAACAGCTAGTCAATGATAGAGTCGTTCAAAGTTCCCCTTCTTTTCGTCCTTGAATCTGAACGAAGGAAAACGGGAACAGTAGGAGGAAGGGAGGAGGGAGGAGGACAGGAGAGAGAGAAAATGATAGTATACGTACCTATCTAATATATTCCATGGTAGTATCCGGAACGTATGAAGACATTTTAGGCGCCGGTTCCGGGTCGTCTCAAGATGGTCCAGGATGACCTTAAGACGTTCCGGAAGACAGCGAAAATTGCTTAGCAAGCAAGCCATATACCATCTATGGTTATGATCCTGCCTAGTATGGTAACTCAGCAATGGATCTTTCCACTAAACGACCAGTTATGTACGAGAAATGAGACTCAGAGTAGTATTAGTTGTACAGTTGAATTCAACAGTATGTACATTGTATTCAGAAGTCTCCGAAATCGATTCCCTCCTCATTATCAATGTCAGTATCTGTGTCAGAGTCATCGGAGTTGTAGTCGGGATCACTCAAGAATTCAAGAATCTTGTTGAGCCCCTTGCATTCTTGTTCTTGACGTTGAAGAAGTTCGGTTTCCGAGATGATATCTTGTGTTTGTATATCCTTGATACGGTAGCGGTCCTTCCTAAGTGCATACTTGAGTATTTGAATCTTCTCAAAGAGCTTGGGCGAAATCCGACGACGCCGGAGAGAATCTGTCTCTTTGGCGGAGGAGAAGACGCGCTCGCACGCAACCGAAGATGCCTGAATGGGCATGACATCAGCTGCTACAGAGAACAGGATAGGGAATGTGTATCTTCTTTCCTGTACCAACATGTGTTAGCAATCAATTGCTTTCATTCGATGGGATATGACAGCCTGAGAAAGTCACAAACGCACCTGCCAGTAGCTCAGCAGGTCAAATCCCCTCGCATCTGCGAGTGGCTCATTACAGTACCGTGCAATCTCGGTGTCAACTTTGAGTTTGTCATCTTCCACCGCTCGGGCTTCCACTTCCTCAGCCGTCATCGAAGCAGCTTGACAACTTTGAAAGCTGCTCTGCGACTGCGACTGCGACTGCATGTCTGCCGTGTTTCCTGACTTCAGAAGCTCCTCAAGTTCGTCAAGTATACCTAGTCCGCCTAGTCCACTCTCCAGACGTGCCGAAGCTGTCTGAGGGTTCCGCCGATTCAACGGTTGGGTCACACCATTACGGGTCGCTATCCCTGTATCACGGCGTTCATGCTCTTGCCTGCGGATATGTTTTCGATGCTCCAACATCTGCCATAGCGCGTTAACCGCAATAGTGTTCAGATAAACAAAATTAGAACTTACAACATTGCGGAGGGCCAAACGTGCACGTTCAACCTCCTGAACACTCCAGTGCTTCATCATCCATGCGAATTTCATGGTAGGATTGATAACTAAGCATGCAAATCCAGTGGCGTGAGTAATAGCACAGACAGGGAGTGTCGAGAAGTCATACCCATAGCAACAAGATACACATTCTTCTCACGTTCGAGGGCCAAATAGTCTTGAAGCTTCATGAGCGCACTGTGAATTGCATGTATGAGCAGTGGTTGCTGATCTTGCAGATGCTTCAGCATGATTACGAGTCGCTCGTACACCGGAATGACCATGCAGATAGAGACCGTGTTCTCGAAGTTGAGGGCTGCATGTGCCCGGTGCTGTATGTGTAGGAAGTACCGGACGTCGTCGAGAACCTGATACTGCAAGTCTGAAAGATCCTGCTCCTCCAAGTCGTAATCCTGCAGAAGAATGCGAACGGCCTAACAACGATTTTAAGTAACCAAGAGAATCAGAACGAAGGCATGTCACGTACCGGCTGCAGCTCGAGAAGGCGGTCAATCATCATGAAGGTCGATGACCAGCGAGTGTCAACGTCACGGAGCAACTCGAGAGAAGGTTTCTCCACAGGTACAGTAACCTCATTTGCGCCTTCCTGAATTGTGGTGTGCCCAAAAAGTTGCTGCTTGTTTGCTTCCTGAATCGCAGATTGAAACCCGTCACGTCTCGTCCCACTTGCCCGGCAGGTAGATACCACTTCTCGTGCAGATGCAACGACATCTGCCTCCAGGACCGAGACGTAAGGCTCTTCCTGAGCGGTGATAGGCTTCCCCATCTCGGCACGCATGTTACGCATCAGGAAAAACCTCATTTTCCTAATCTTGCCAATTGTAGATAATTTAGATATAATGAGATATAATTGGCATTTTTGTCTT
>MU275449.1:0-21794 GCA_022160315.1 Panus rudis PR-1116 ss-1 | reverse complement strand
GCTAAATTAGAGAAATAAAGTCCAGAATAAGGATAGTCTGGATAATTGGAGCTTTTTGGAGAAAACTGAGACAAAAATGCCAATTATTTCTCATCATATCTAAATTGTCTACAATTGGCAAGATTTGGAAAATGAGGTTTTTCCTGATGTTGTAGACTTTCGAGGTCTAATACAATATTCTTTACTATACATTCTGTCTTTACTTTCAGTACCATGGCATCCCACATGAAGCACAGGTGCCACAGATGATTTACCACTACGGTACTACCCAACACTACCCAATATCCATCTATTCATTGCGATAGAAACGGTGAAGGTGCGAGGTGCTGGTATATGCCCGCACGTGCTTGAGCGCTACAGCATTGCCGCTCATATTGATGTGTCTCGAAACCGGTTCTGGAAGGTCTCGATATGACTCAGAACAGCTGATTAAAGAAGACGGTCCTCATCCGTCTCAAGACCGACCCGTCTCGGTGGCAACACTACATTTACATATGCAATATCTCTAGCTCTTCTCATCTATGATGCTATTCTCACGTTCCCTCAAGAAATCCGATGTATCTGGCAGCGAAAATGGAGTGGCGCCACATTGTTATATGTTACCATCCGCTACCTCACTTTGCTGGACATAGCATTGGAAGTGGTTGTAGTTCTGGTTGTCCCCAGCAGTATACAGGTATGATTCTTTCTTTGGAATATCTCAGGAATTGAGTAACACACATATGCTATAGGAGTTTGTGAAACACGTTACACTGTGGTTGAATTGCTTATGGAAATGAATTCTTTATAGATGTAACATCATATACTTTGGTGACATTGTAGTTGCGACTATAGCTTTCATAGCAATTGCAGGTGAGGTTGTTTTATCTTGATTTTGTGATAAGCATAGCTAACTGAATCACTGGCAGTGTTTGAGTCACTTAGAGTATGGGCTATCAGTGGCAAAAGCTGGATACTGGCAACAGTAGTTCTAGCTTTGGCCATCTTAGCACCTGTCACATCTATAGTATGTATTTTCAGTCTTTTCCTCAATATAGTTTCCAAGTGGTCTCACAATGTTTCTAGTATGCAGATTCATTGCCAGTCACTGTCATTGCACTGAATATGGGACCACTCTCTGGTTGCTTCATTAGTCAGACATTTTTCAAGTTTCTATTGTATGCATTCTCCTTATTTTGCTCATATCAAGTTGAAGGTGACTCAGTAACCTTTGTAGCTGTAAGTACTGATCAATTTGCACACTCTACAGTTGATAAGATTATATTACAGTTGGTCCAATTGTTCGAGGAGCTGCTATATGTTCTGATATCATAGTTTTGACTATCACTGTGCAAAAAACATTTCATGCAGTTAGAATTGCCAATGAGCAGCAGATCAAAGCAAGGTTTACCTCACTGTTGCTCTATACTGGTGAGTGTCCCAGCTTGTCTTTTTGTGGTCTGATTTGAAACTTTGGCAGGTGTTGTGCAATTCATGTGGGCAATATGAGCTCTGAATGTGATTACTACATTATCATTAATGGATTTTTCTTAGTTTACTTCTTGGTCTCAACATTGTAAACATATTGTTTGATATTCTTGAAATCACTACTGACAATACAGTGAGTAACTTCAGAATGTTATTGCCACTGACAAGCTTACCTATATTGTTTATCTAGTTAGGATCACAAGTTATACTGATTAATGAGGGGTATGCTTTCAATTTATATCTCAGTGCTAGATAACTCATCAGACAACTCTGTAGATTGACTTCAATTATCATATGTAGACTGATACTCAATCTGAGATCTGTTGAATTTCAAGATGATTCACAAGGCAGCACAAGCTCTACTAGCTCCAGTATTAGATTCACAAACTCAATCGTTGGAAACCTTGGTGCTCCTGTGTTGAACATATGCCATATATGGAAATGGGTTTCAGGTTGAAACGAGGCTATGTTTATCTTTTATCTTGATCTTATCTATGATTTTATCATTGATTGATAAGGACTTGTGCGTACTGCTTATACAATCCACACTGCTTCAGATGATGTAGGTAGTCGCAATTATGGTGTGCTTATTATGCGATATGTTGCAATTCTTTCGCTGTTGTATTACTCAGCATTAGTCATGGTATTACTCAGCAACTCTATGTATCACATGACTGGTAGATTTGTTTAGTCATGGACTTTTCTCTTCGGTATATAAGGACCTCAGTTTGCGTCCTCTCTCTTCAGTCTCTTGTCTTGACTGAAGAGTGAGTACTATTATTCTTCTATCTTATTTCTTGTAGATACTGATTATATCTTGTAGTTGTCTTTGTCCTTTGTGACTTAGGTATAGTTAGCGTCTACAATATAAGTCTCTTGTCTTGACTGAAGATTGTCTTTGTCCTTTGTGACTTAGGTTAGACCAAGTGTCTTCACAGCCCTGAGTTTGTCATCCTGTCAGAAGGGACAGTCTCTCTTTCAACTCTGCAGATTTGGATGACATACTGGAGAATGAAGAGACCATCTATTCTGATAACCCTCTTGGAGTGGCTGTAGCAGATCAGACAGAAGAAACAGAAATGTATGAGATGCAGTAAGCATTGTTATCTATATTGTCCAATTTCTATCTCATATCCACACTCTACAGAGCTTGCAATGACTTTGACAATGTCAGAGAACCCCAGGCTGGCCCTTCTGGTTGGCAAAGCCATAAAAACCCTGTCATTGAGGCTACTTCCAGCATCTAGGCTACCACATTCACCTCAGCAGTGTAGATCTTGCTATGGACTCTAGTAAACAGTCGCTATTCTCATGTCCTTCTAGTATCTCGCCTACTATGTATTTGCTCTCCATAGCCCATTGTACTATCTATATCCTGTGTGGATCTACCTTCCTACCCTCACTATTTATATCAGTATCACTATGTATGCTTTGGAGAGAACCACCTTGCTTCCCAGAAGAGCTTTTCAATTTCTAATCATATCGGACCTTCCTAGGACAACATCGCGCAAATATAAATCATTTTTGCTTCGGTGTCAAAATTACTGTAAGAGAGAAGAACAATCGCGAGAAAAAAGAACAATCAAAGGTCATTATAATGAGTCGTCCGCCTACAAGTAACTTGGTAATCATGAACAAAGAAAGAAAAAAGAATAGAATGCAGCGGGTGGTGTGAAGGGAGGAGGCTCTATGACAACATGCGAGAATAGAAAGAGTAACTAACAAAGTCATCCAGGGCTTATAAGATCGGAGGGTGGAGAGGGGAGAGTCAACAGTCGAAAACGTCAACGTGGGATAGAAATAGGGGAGGGGATACGACGCTGAGAGAAATGAACAATCAGAGATGAATCGAGCTCGTACAATATGAATATGAAGGGTGCGCGAGGGGTGATGAAGGGTGGGGGTATCAAGAAGCGATGACAAGACAAGACAAGAACGACAGCAAGCGAATCCATATACAAATATAGCCGAGACGGAGACGAGAAGAGGCGAGAGAAGAGAACACGCCAGAGAGACACAGGGGACAGAGGACCGATGAGAAAGGGGAGGGCGGTCTAATAAACATACGCTGCGGGAACAACACCTTCATGACCTGTATTCGGATCGCGTGCATACCACCACCTATAGCAAGAATTCCATCAGCACAACGTCACATCACAGTAAGGATTCAAAGGAAAAGAAGACGTACGCAGCATCTCTATCATCCAACACCTCAATCTCCTGTCCCTTCTCCAACGGCAACTCCCCCTCCCCATTCCCATCAAACGAATACCTCGCATGCGCAGGCCGACTACTATCCTCCCCTCCCATACCCACAAACGCATCACTCGGAGTCTCCGCTCGCAAATAATTGCTCGCATCAGGTCCGAACGGATCATGCTCCCCTCCTCCTGCTCCTCCTGCCGCACCAGCACCAACACCAGCAGCACCAACACCAACAGCCGAACTCGCAGATTTCTCCGCGCTGCTGTTGTATAGCTCGTTAGGCGTGCCGAGGATAGTGTTACGTGTGGCGGCGTTGATATGTTCGAGGAGGGACGTGGGACGGTGGTTAGTGGATGAATCATCATCTGCGTCTGCTGGGTCGAATTTGTTGTATTTGTCGTCTCGCCGGGAGAAGAGGGTCCAGAGGATCCCGATGAGGGCGAGGAGGAAGACGACACCGGCTGCGATGGCGATAGAGATGAGGATGACCACTCCCGTGGCCAAGAAGTCTACGAAACATCAATGTAGCACGTCAATCATATACTCACAAAACCGATCAAAAGATAGAAAAGTACACTTACGACGTTGATTGAAACTGAACTGAGAAATAGAATGAACGAGCGACGACACAGCACCAGGCGTTCCACTCGACGACGACGAAAGAATGTAAGGTATAAACTGACTGCCGTCAAACAGCACAGACGAAGCGTTCCCGAACGATGGGTCTGAAATCGATCCGGACATCATCAACATCCGATCGGGCTCGACGATACCGTTCGCGGGGTGTGTGTTTTGTAGAGGGACCATGATCAGTTGGGATACGGCCGTGTCGCTCGCGAAGGAGGAGCCTGGAGGTTGAGAGTAAGACATATGCTAGTAGATTGAGTCGTTGGGTACGCACCGATTGACGTCCACGAGACGCCATTCCAGAAAGACAGGTACGACGAAGAACCATCGACAGACCTATCAACACACCGACGTTCGTCAGCTCCTCACAAACCCGCGCATACACGACATTACTTACTTTCCGGCAGCGAAGATACTGCTGCTATTCCCATTGTTCACTTCGACAGCAGTGACGGGACCGGGGAGGGCGTCGGTATTACCCACAGCGGACCAGGTCGAGTTCGCGATGGTGTACATGGCGACGTTGGTGAGGGTACTATCAGCGAGAGCGAGAGAGCCAGAAGCGATGATGATATCCCGGGTGTTCTGTTCGTCAACAAGTCAGCATCTCCATCCAACGACATAGCGCAAGGAAAGAAGGACGAAGAATAGCAAGACAAAAGAAAGACATACCCCAGCATAAGCAACAGCCGCAACCTCTCCCTGAATCCCACTCCCAAGTGCACTCCACACCTTCCTCTGCACATCAAACGCACAAATCGCTCTACAACTCACATCCCCAGCCTTCGCAAACGACCCTCCCACAATAACCACTCCACCCTGAGACGGACTCAAACTCACACTCCTCACCACAACATCAGCAGCACCATCACTAGTCCCACTTTGCAAAGACTGAACACCCGTGACGTCCCATGCCTCCGAAGCCAAATCGTATATCGCGAACCCGACGAGGTTGGTCCCGGGGATAGTGAACGACCCACCGACGAATAAGAGGTTGTTATCGACCAGAAGCGTCTGAACAGATCCGTTCACTTGGTTTCCGGGTAACGCACGGACCGTATTCGTATCGAGGTCGTACAACGCCAAGTTCTGCGCAGACTCTCCGGAGGATCCGGTAAAACTGAAGTTCCCACCGAGGATAGCGACGTCTTTGCCTGAGGAGCTGTTTGTCCAGAAGGCTCCGGCGAGGATGGATGGGGCGGTGGTGGGGCGTGTGGAGGGGAGAGGAGCGAGAGAGGACGCGCCGGTTGTAGCTTGTCGTTTGAAGAAGGATCCGATACGGGGTATGATAGCAGCAGCAGCACGTCGAACATGCGACCTGCGACGAGAAGTCGAAGTCATCGAGGAGGAGGAAGAGGGGGAAGCACCAGGACTTCCAAGTGTCAAACTCAAAGGCGTCACTTTCGGAATCCCATCATCGTCGTTCGCATTCTGCAACAACGCAAAACCCGAAGCTCCAAATTCATACGAAGCCGATATCCTCCCCGCCATAATCTCTCCATCCTCCTCCAACGTACTCCCCGTCACAAACGTCAAATTCCCCATCAACAACCCACTCGTCTCGCTCCAACTTCCCGCTTTGATATCCCAGGAAGCGAAGCTTGACGGGGAGTTTGTTAGGGGTTTGTTGGGGGCTTGGAGGGGAGCTGTGAAGTTCCCGGCGACGACGAGTGCGTCTTGGACGATGGTTAGACTGCTCACGGCACCGTTGACGCCACCCTCCATAGCCTTCCATTGGTTATTCTTCACATCGTACAACGCAACGCCGCTAAGCGCGCCACTCGTACTACCAGAAGTAGTATCCGTGAACTGACCACCAACGAACAGCTGGTCATCCTGTACGATAAGTGAAGACACAGGCCCGTTAAGCCCATTATCCGGCAAAGTTGAGAGAGCGCCATTCTTGAACGCGACAATGTTCGAAGCGCCATTGGCAGAACCAGATGATAACTTGAAGTTCCCAGCGAGGTAGATCGTCCCCGAGGAATGATGCGCAACAGCAGACACCACCGCCGAAGTACTCAACACGCTCGAAGTACCCCCAAGCGCATTGAGCAAATCGAACCCGGCAGCGTCCAACGCGGTGATACTGCTATTCGGTAAAGCACCATTCGAGCTTGACAAGCTCGACGCGCTCAACGGCCATTCGAAGAACCCGAATCCGTGGGTCCCACCACCCACAGTCGAGTTCGACGCACCATTCGCCGCATCAGCAGTCACATTCGCATTCTTCAACACCAACTGCACTCTATCCGCCACGATCTCATACTTCCCATTCTGCCCATCCCCCTCGGGATTATCCGCCAACGCCATCGTAATCGTAGCAACGAAAGTCGGGGTAGAAGGTACCACAGGTCCACTGTAGATATTCACCACGGCGTTGTCGGTGTTTCGCTGAGAGACAGTTTTGATGACGGGATTCAATCCGTCTCCGGGGAAGACGGTCACTTTGACACTCGTTCGGAGGTTGCAGTCTTGGAAATCTGTGCATCCCGGGACGAGCAGGTTGATGTCGTAGTCACCGGACGCGGAGACATATGGCATCCAGGTGAAAGTCGGGCTCTGAGATGATGGCGTGCCTACGTTGACCTCCGATACCAACACGGCTTGTACGGTACCAGGGATATCCGTGTTCGCATCCTTCTCAATCCACGTCCCCGTCTGGGAAGTATTAGAAGGGTTGGGAGCAAAACACGAGGCACCATTGTCATTGGCAATAGAGGACGCAAATGCACCTGAGGACAACAGTTGCAAGAGATGGAGACCGGGGCCCGCTCCGTTCCACTCTGAGAGTGTGAGTTGGAAACCCGTGATATCAACCGGGGAATCGAACAAGAAGTCCTGATAGGGCACCGAGGGATCTGTCAGAAGTGGGCAGGGATCGGTACAGGTCTTGTTGGACCCTGACTGGGGATCGAAGTAGTGGAGGGTGCGCGGCGTGTTATCGGGAATTGTCGTCACGCTAAAGACCAATATGAGTTGGAAATTAATCGCATGTAATCAATGAAAATCACATACGAAAAACCAGTGGTACTGCGGCCTTCAGCAAACGTGTTTCCAATACGAACACCGCTTGCACTGAGGAAGGAGAACTTGCGCACAGTCACAGTGGCCTTTCCCCCATCTCGCGCAAACCACGAGTTACCGGGACCATCTGATCCCGCGGGACATAGAATGTTATGGGGATCGCTGAAGCCAGATTCAGTCGTAGACGGGGATCCGTCGACTTCCGCGTTTTCGAGGGGGACAGGGACGAGGGAGGAAGAGAAGGGTGTCGCACCAGACGAGAACGGCACATTGGGATTATTAGTCCCGTTGATCGCGCTGCCGTCTCCAAAAGTCGTAACGAACGAACCAGCGAAGAACAAGCTGGAATGCGACGAGTTTGTAGTGATGGACGAAACCTCTGGGTTGGAGCCCGACAGGCTCCCAAAGGGTGGCGCAGACCAAGAAGAGGACGCGACGTCCCAAACGGCAACCGAACGCGCGGGGGAGCTAAAGCTACCACCGACCCAGACCTTCTTCGCATCGGCGTCGCAGTACATCGCCCGCACCTCGCCATTGGGCCCGTTCGAGCCCAAAGCGGAGACAGACCCAGAGGAGGGCTTGTACGAAGCGACGTTATTGGCGTTGGTCGAGCCCACAGACGAGAAGCTTCCTCCGAAATAGAACGTGTCACCAAGCGTACAACCTGCGAGGATGTTTCCACCCGCATTCGTCGAACCTATCCGAGACAACGCGCCATTGCTCGCGCGTGAGAGGAGGGTGGAAGAGGAAGGGTCGAGTGACGAGGAAATGTCGGACGAGTTGTCGAGGAAACTGAAGCCAGAAAACGAGCCAGCGAGGCCGACCTTGCCCATACGGTCAAAGTCGACGAGGGGGGTGGACGCGAGGGATACATGGACGAAAATAAGAATAGAAAGAGATATACGAGAGACGAGCGAGAGCGGGGGAGACATGGTTGCTACCTGGACATAAAAGCTTCGCGAGACGAGCCAAGGACGTTGAAGGAAAGCCAGCGAGCAGCCAAGGAAGGAGCGGCTTGTTCTGCTGCGACTTTTGAGGCCGTAAGCTATGTAGCTTGAGCTGTTGCGGCGGATTTCAGCAAAGGAGGGGAAGGGCGTAGCGTCGCCTGTTGACTTTCCTCAGACGCTGCCTCGACCGTGTCTATCTCTGCTTACGTAACTCCAGCTCGCCTCCTACGCGCACTCAACACATGTTCAACCCATACTGTTCACCCATAACGACGCCCTCACACACACCATGCGCTGTCAAAAATAATATATATGTGGCTATCGAACGAAAACTGTCCTCTGGAGAACTCTTGGTGTACCAAAAATCAGTCCAGAAGAACGGGGGGTGGTTATGGTCGGGGGTAGTCTGTCTGTCCATGTCAAAAAAGTCGGAAGAACGCAGTCCAAGAAGAAAAAAGCTCAAGCAGCAGGTATGAAAGCGTGTCGGCCAGGCGAGAAGGCAATTACGAACGGAGGGGGGTACTAGGGGACCAGGATGAAGTTGGGAAAGCGCACGGAAAAACTTGATTGAAGAAACTTGAAGGGTAAAAAAGCTCCAAACGATGCCTTGACCGAGAGAAAACAAAGGATAGGTTGGCAGAATCCACGCACAGCGAATTGCCCAGAACAGAAAACCAAGATCAAGAGAGAACAAGAGAAGCGAAAGAGAAAACAGGAAGAACAGAGAACAGAGAGAGATGGAGTTGAGAGAACAGATGAGAGAGACGGAACGTCGGCGTCGTCGCGTCCGTATGGGATGCATAGATATAGAGACAAATATTGCTGAGAGATGAGATATGAAGAAAATATGGATGAGAAGAAAAAGAAACCGAGAAATGGATACACGCCAGCCCTATTCACGCGCAGAACGTGCACGCAGAACAGAAAACTGGATGAGCAATGCGAGTGTATGCTGTGTAATGGTTATATGCCAAGGGGCAAGGGGATTGTCTGATGTATGATGTATGAGGGGTGAGGGGTGAGTGAAGGTGTGAAGGGAGACACAAATGTACGCCGGATGGGTGGATATGGGTGTCTTGTGTATTGATGAGTGTTATCTTGTTGTTAGACTTGATTCGATTCAGGGTTTTCTTGAGATCTTGCTTGCACGTCGTCAGAACGAGAGAGAACCGCGCAGATGGAGAGCAACGAGAGTCGAGGCGAGGAACGCAACGCAACGCAACATAGCGCAGCGAAGGACGATGGGAGTTCTTGATTTCAGTTATTTCGAGTGCGTATCTGGAAAGAAAGAAGAGCGTGCCCACACAGAACAGGGGGACAGCGAAGACATGAGAGATCTTGTCGAAACACGGAGAGAGAGGGAGCATAGAAGTCGGGAGAGCGATTACGTTTTCGTTTGGTGTTTGTGTTGTCGAAGAGCATAGGAGGGGGGAGGTCATAATTCCATGAAAAAGACATCGCACGTCGTCACGACATCACGACATTCTTGCATGAACTCGGGGGCATGAGGTGTATCACAATTCATACCGCAAAGTCAGGGGGTGACCTCGCAAAGATCAATACCCCAAAGACCCAAGGGGCATCCTAGAAGTCGATGGCCCATAAGTCTCCGCCCTCATCAACGGCGCCCTCCCAATCTTCTTAATCTGATACTTCGAAGCCTTCGTCGGCGGCGGACAAGGACTATCCCCAATATCCGTCTCCTCATCACTACCCGCATCATGTCCCCCAACACCACTCGAATCCTCACAAAGCGTCTGCAACAACCCATTCGTCCTCCTCCCCCTCGCAGCATTCGCAGCAGCGAACAACTGTCCATTCCCCGGTCCCCCATTCGACGGTGCGCTATTCCGCTTAGGCTGTTGTTGTTGCAACTGTGCCGTCAAACTCATCTTCCCGTCTCCGTACGCGTACGACTTTGTTCGGCCAAATTTGGCTTTACGGAAGTGGTCGAGATCTTCACGACGTGAGGCGGCGTATTTCGGGTCGTCCATTTGGACGTAGCCTTGAGGCTGGCAGCGCGTCGAGCTTGCTTTGTAGTATGCGCAGTACCCACCTTCGAGGATGTACACCTCGGGGTAGTGGATCTTGGGATACAGATGGTTGTTCAACGCACGATCCTTCGAGCGCAAGTGTTTCGCACTGTAAAGGATGCGTCAGATCACAGCACCCCCCACTCGAATAGTTGGACATACAAAGTAGGCGCTCTCTTCGCGCTGAACTCGCAATGGAACACGAGCACGTTCTTCTTCATAGGGTCTCCACTCGTAGAAGGCACAGGCTTGCTGACGGCATTGCCCAACAAGAACTCCTCGACGCCAGCGGTAGTGTTGATATTAATCGCGCCGGGGATATGACCACCATTATACTCATAGTCGAACCGACAGTCAATGATCGTATAGTCCACAATCTGCGAACTGTACACCCCGTCCAAGAGATCGTTGAGCTATATCCAGCACACAACATCAATGGTTGTTCGCTTCAAGAGCACGTGATGAGATGAAGAGGGAGCTCACAGTCTTGGGTGTAATTCGCATCAACCCATCCTCCTTAACGCGATGACAAGGCAAGATCTTCCCATGGGCCTCATTATCTCCAAACCCACCAAGACCCAACGAATTCAAATACTTGCTCCTCGGAGTATCCCTCTCCACAACCCTCTCAATGCGCTCCTCACTCCTCCTCAACCCCCTCTTCACAACCTCACTATCCCTCTGCACAAGCGCACTAGCCCCCGTCAAAGGCCTGAAATCATCCGTCCCATCACACCGACGAATCGTCTTCACCTGCTGCCGTTTCGCATACGCCTGCGCCGGCGAACTCATATCCGCACTCTGGTCAAACGAACTTTCCTCCGACTCGAGCAGGGAATGGTCAGTCATCTGGGGAGGAAGCATAGCGGAGAATGCACGTCGGACAGGGGGGAGGATATGTCGAGCCATATTCGGCTTCTCTTTGCCATTGCCAGAATCGGGATGGGCGGAATTGACTTCGGAGGTGGTAGCAGGAGGGATCATAGCGCTAACAACGGGTCTCCTAGGTCTCTTATTGTTCGCGTTCAACGCAAGAGGGGCTCCAAGCCCACTCAAGATTGGCTTCTTGCCATGATTCCCTCCCCCGAGTACCGCAGCGCTCGCGATACGATCCAGTTTGCTCATCGAGGGCGAAGCGAACAAACCAGGTGAAGAAGGGTCGTCATGAATATGTCTTCCAAGTTGCAAAGGCTCGCCCTCGGGAGATTGGGAACGCCTCTTCTTGTGGAACGGTTGAATCGGGCTCTCGTCGATGCTCGTGGAGATATCGCCAGCGCCAGGCGACGTGCCACTGAGCATGCTATCGAGGAATGGGTTCTTGAACGTCGTCACGGTAGGCGCGGCGGAGAATGGTCCGCAAGGGACAGACACCCTGGTAGTCTCGATATTGAACCCTGTGATGGTAGCGGCAGCGGAAAGTGGAGCGGGGGCTTGAGGGGCGGACGAGGAAGGGGCATGTGCAAAAGAAGTATCGATGTCCATAGCGTCCGATGCTGCCGGTGAAGCAGGGATCTCTTGAGGCTGGTAGACACAAAGTCAGTCCGAATCATAATCACGGTTGAAAACCATTCGCAGCCAAAACCACAATATCAGTCAAATCTGAAACGAAGACTAACCTGGGCAAAGATGTTCTCATTACTGTCGTTACTGCGATCAAAGCCCGCGCTCGCCATCCATTCGATGGGAAGGGCAGCGCGCTGCAACTTCTTGTTCGAGCTACCACCGGTGCCGGTACCAGACTTTGCAAACGACGACATCGTCGAATTCAAGTCGGGCACCGAGTTGCTCATGTCGGTTCCAAACAACCGAGCTGCACTCGTGAAAGCTCGGGGTCGACCCAACATCTTGGGTTTGGGTTTAGGTTCGTCCTTCAACGGGGCCTGTTGGACGCGAGGAGGGACTGGGGAAATGTCCATGGGGACATAATCAGGATATTCGTCTTCGGGTGTGGTTGCGATAGGTTCGAGTGGGGGAGAATGAATCGACATGGTAGACGCAAAAGACATCTCCAAGTCGGAAGAAAGAAACTCGTCGATATCGTTCTTCGTTCTCCCACTCAACCTCTGACTGAGTTTGCGGAACGGCGCCGGAGGCACCGCGAGGAATTGTCTGTGGCTACTGCTGCTGCTGCTGCTTGTTGACATGACGGAAGGGGCCCGCGAGTGTGTCCGGGAGGAAGATGCTTGGGAGGATGTTTCGTCTGATTCTGAGTCGTATTTTCTCTTATTCTGGCGTGAAGCTGTAACCCAGTATGTGAGGTAGGCATGTTTGTCGAGTCCATAGAGAGGATCGCGGGCAGTGACGTTGGTTGACATGACGGGCGCGGTTGGGCGGTTTAGTAGGGATACAGCGTGGATTGTGATACAGAGCGCGAGTCGCGGGTCAAGCGGACATAGAGGAGGTCGGGTAGTTGATACAGAGCGACGCGGTGAAGAGAAGGCCGGGGGAGGAACGAGACAGAGAGGGGAGAGGCGTTCAGTTGATGTTGGAAACGGGGATGGACGAATAGAGA
This sequence comes from Panus rudis PR-1116 ss-1, assembly GCA_022160315.1. Classification (NCBI taxonomy): domain Eukaryota; kingdom Fungi; phylum Basidiomycota; class Agaricomycetes; order Polyporales; family Panaceae; genus Panus; species Panus rudis. Next base: position 8,976 of record MU275449.1, on the reverse strand, counting down.
GACGAACCAAAAGGTCAAGTGTCCCGAGCGAATCGAATCGAATACGGAATGGGACCCGATCGGGTTAAACTACTTGCCGGCTACAAAGCAGAACTGAACATGAGCCACTCGAATTCGAACCAGTGCGGATTAGCAAATGAAAGAGGGGTTGTGCAGGCAAACCAGATCGCGGTCATTGGCATCAGCGGAACGAACCAAATCGGTTGACTTTAGCCAACAGTGCCCCGAGGCATGTTGACCCATTGTTCGCCCAAAGAGGATATCCGCTCTCCACCGCGACCCGGAGCCTCATTCGGCGCGTCGTCGGGAGGCGCAACAAGCCAGACCAAGGACATACCTTGGTGAACGAATGTGTTGACGGAGGAGGCCGCGCCTGTCAAGACAAAGAGGGGGATACGGAGGTCAACGAACGAAACCTGGCGAGCGCTGCCAGTGACGGCGTGCCCATAAAGCGAGGCAGGGATTCTCACGAGGAACTGAACAGGTAATGGGGGCAAACAGTGTGCCAAACGTCGGGAGGTGTGTGGACGCTTGTGGGTCCACCGTCCTCCTCGGCTTCTTTCGCTTTTCGTCAGCATCTCGCTTTGCACCGCAGCCAAAGGGGGCTCTACGTACAAATACGAATAACAAAGGGGGTCTTCCAGAGATACGAAGAGAGATGGTGTCCTGCGGGGGTCGTCGTCGTGTCGCGTTGAGAGAAAGTTGTCTGCGGGCGGCGCCTCTAATGGCATTCCTTTGTTTGCGCGTTATTTGGCCCATGTTCGACTTTCCTGACGTAAACCGTATGACCGCGCCCCCGTGGCCGGCGCTCCACTGGAGTTCGGTCCGCACTCGCTGAGTCTCGCTCGGCCTTGGGAGCATAGGTTTTGACCGGTTTCGACGCGTGCATATGGTACAGTGCAATTAAGATCACAGGCTATGGATACAGTTTATTGTACTCTACATTCCCTCACGACTGGGCGGGCGCAGACGAGTACGCCTCCAACGCCTCCACAAACTTCGCCCCGATGTTGTCAGCCGCCGTCGGGTTCGACCCAGTTATCAGTTCCCTATCGATGGTCACAGAGCCCGCAAGTTTCTGGGCTGCTCCCGACACAAACTCTGCGCCCTCGGCGACCAACGCGTCCTCGACCTTAGGCACGGTGCCTCCCTTTGCAGTCTCCACAACCTTCTCCTCCTGGTTAGACCACGAAGTGATCTTGTACCCCTTGTACGCAAACCCAGCAGCACCTGGCGCGTGCTTCGTAGACAGGAACGCGTAAGGGCCATGGCAAAGCGCAGCTACGATAAAGCACGAGCGTCAGCTCGGTAAAGATGACAAAAAACAAGGAGGTACATACCAGTCGGCTTGCGCTTGTTATGGAAGTGCCAAAGAATCCTTCCAAGTTCCGGGTCGTCTCCAAGGTCACTCAGAGGCGCATGACCTCCAGGGATGAATACGCCCACGAACGAATCCAACTCTGCGTCAGAAATGGAAGCAAAAGGTCTTGGCGAAGCTAGGTTATTCTGAAGTTTCATCTCCTCGATGAGCTTGTTCGCCTTGTTCTTCTCCCACCACTTTCCGAAGAAGGCCAGCATGGCGCTGTCCGATAGTGGGTCTACGTTGGGCTCTCTGCCTTTCGGCGATGCAAACTATACATGCAAATGTCAGTTGAGCACAGTTGGTACGACGAGAATTGCGAGAGGACTTACAGTGACGGAATAGCCAGCATCCAGAATGCGAGTCAAGGGTTTCGACAGCTCTGAGAGGAAGAAACCAGATTCTTCCTGCTGTACGGTCCCGTCCGGTCTGATAAGGGGGAAACTATGAGCATCAGAGAGGATGATCAAGACTTTCCCAGCGGACATGATGAGTTCAAAGTGAATAAGTAAGTGTGAGGTTGATACGGGTACGTAGCGTTCGTGTCTTACTCGTTAGTTCTTGAGGCAGACAACGTCGTCCTCGCAGGCTTATATACCTGCTAGATGCTATGATTAGCTCTTCGAGATCTCTCCTCTTGGAGTTCGACGATTCCAAAGCTCCATTATGTGACGTATTGGGAGTGTCACTTCGAAACGGAAGAAGTAATCAGGATACCCGTGGAGTCCATACATACTTCACTCAAAGAGTGCACTCTCATAGCTTGTGAGACGATGCTTTCATTGTCGACATGCTCGGAAGGTGCCAAGACGAAGTGAAACGACGAAGGGACGCAAATTGCCGCCGCAACGCATCACGTGGTACGCGTTTCGATCGCGTTCCGATCGCGTTTACACACCGGGCCGGACATCCGATCCTAAAGTACCCAGCTTATCGCGATGACATGAGAAACGCAAGGTCTCTCCAAGTTCCAGTTCACGAAAGAGTTGCTTCAATCCCACCATGGCAGCGAACGTACAAGACGTGATCATGCTGGTAGGCGACTCTTTGACCCAGGGAGGATGGGAGCCACATGGGTTTGCACAGAAACTGGCATGTGAATAGGATGTTTACTGTTGTGGCTGAAGTTGTACTGACGTATGGACATCGTGGCCTTGTAGACATTTACAATAGGAAGTTGGATGTTCTGAATCGTGGACTGAGTGGGTACAATACTGTTTGGGGACTTCCCGTCTTCGACCAAGTAAGTGACCTGCGAAGCCATGTAGGGTGTGTGCATGAATATCCATATGATCTTTTCCAGATATTCGCCAAACAACACGAACAAAACCACGTCCCCAAAGTCCGTCTCCTCACCATCTGGTACGGCGCAAACGACGCCTGTCTCCCCCCATCCCCTCAACACGTCCCCCTCCCCCAATTCTCCTCCAACCTCAGCACCTTCATCCACAAAGTAACCTCCCCTTCATCCCCTCAATACTCCTCCATAACCAAAATCATACTCATAACACCCCCACCTGTTAATACATACCAAAGGGGTGCAGACCTCGCTTCGAGGGAGGTCCCGAGGGACCTCGATAGAGAGTTTGATGTGACGAGGCAGTATGCTGATGCTGTTAAGGAGGTTGGAGCGAAGGAGGGTGTTGCGGTGCTTGATTTGTGGACGGAGCTTTATGAGGCCGCTGGGAGGGAAGAGCGGCGTTTGAGCGAGTACCTCTCCGATGGTTTGCATCTGAATCAGGCTGGTTATCAGGTTCGTGTCTGTCATTGGCGTTGCGACCTACGAGGGAAACCTGTCAACGTTAATGATGCTTTTTGCTTCGTGAATAGATTGTGTATGATGGGTTGATCAGGACTATCAGCCAGCATTACCCCGAATTGCATTACGACAAACTGCAAAGCGTCTTCGTCGGGTGCGTATCTTCCACTTGTACTTACATTGTCAAAAAGCTAACCAGAAACTTATCACAGTTGGGCCGACGTCAACTGGGAGAACCCTGAACCAAGCCTCCAGAAACGACCAGCCATCGTAGAGTGAAAAAGCCCACAGAATCACAAATGAGGCAAAGCGGAAGGTATGCACATTATCCCAAAAATGAACAGGGTATTACAGTATCGTGAAGATGAAGAACAACCAAAGATATGAATGCAGGGGGAATCCGATATGCATGTGGAGTTACTTGTACTTGTAGAACATGTAGAATAGCACTAAGAATAAAACATACGTCCGATGGATGAATATTGAATGGGAGGCGGATATGATGGACTTTGGACAATGGATAAGTTACGAGAGCAACTACAGACCGGAACCATCGAAAGCAAAAAGCAAATGAAGAACCAGAGGCCGAACCAAACAAGCAACGCAAATGACGAAAAAACGCAGAGGTACCTTGCCATGATATCATTCATGCTTTTTACCCTTAGTCAGTCAATCAATCAAAATGGGCGTAATGGCCTTTCACGCCCAACCGACACTTTTCGCAATCCGCACGAGGACCCATAGTAAACTTCTGCTGAGGCCGTCTCCGAGTCGACGAGCTCTGCGATTCCGTTGGAGGAGCTTGGGGATGTACTTGTTGTCCCTGATGGGGAGGATGTGCATGTGTTTCGTCCAATCGAGTCTCGGGAAACGGAGACGGAGTCGTCCGTTGTGAATGAGGATGAGGAGATGCGTAAGATATGTTCTGTTGCGCGGAATGCGAGAATGAGGGCATGGAGGTACCTGAGGGTATGATCAAAGACGATTGCGGCATCATAGACATGGGTGTAGGCGCGTGAGAGGCATTCGAGGCGTACGACTGCTGCTGCTGCTGTACCGAGAACGAAGACATATGGACATCATGGTCCATACTCTACACAACACCACATAAACGTCAGAGCACGATCACACCAACAACCAAGAAAGATAAAAGTTCCCTCACCATACTCTCCGACTCGTCTGACCTAAACACGCTCATCCCACCACCCATAGACGAAGGCTGGGCTTGCAATTGAGGAGAAGGCTGCGGGGTACACCCATCCCTATCAATCCTCAACCCACGCGTCTGAGCCACCCAATCCTCAGACACTTGTCTCGTCTGCAGGTGGACAGGTACGGAGACAGAGACAGAACCAGGACCTGCACATATAGGGTGGGACACTGAATTGTTTGCTCCCGAGAACAACCGTTTCTACACGACCATAACGGACCACGAACACAAAAATTCATTCGAACTCTCCAGATGAATAGTCATTGGAACGCACCACAGGTCGATCCCCAGAAGTCCCAGAAGTCCCAGGAGAAGAAGGAGACCTCGCCCGCTTCACACCAGCAGAACTCGAGCGCGTCGTGCGAAAAGGAGACGATTGCATGTCTACGTCCATAGTCGGCATTTGGACAATAATACCACTTTCGCGAACTGGTAGCGATTTTACTCGGGATGTAGAGAGACACAGACAAGACACAGACGCGACTTGGCCACTCCTGGCTACTAGTTGAAGTTGGTGGCGGTAGAGGAGGAGGAAGGACCTGGAAAGGCACGAATCCGTGACTTTATTTTGGCGTTTTCTGTAGATCAGATCGGGCGGCCGGCTGTGGCCCAATTCAGTCCGAGTCTGGGTGTGGCACTGGCTTTGCATTGTACTTCGACCTCTACTTCGACATGTTCCGAACGTTTATCTTTCTATGCCTCGTGATCTGTGTTTTAGTCTACGTCCTGACTGAAAGCACGACAGAACTGTAACTTGTTCAAAGGGTTCGCTGCGGCGCGCGGCACTGAGGAGTCGTAAGTTCGGCTATAACCAATTCCGAGTAAAGATCACTATTGCAGGTCGCAAGAGCTTCACGAGGGTCCTAGATATTGCTTTATTGCTTATTGTTACGGGCATTTGCAGTGAGAAAAATATGTCGCTGAACAAAGATCTGGTCTACTATACTTCATACAAACAATCCGGTACGTGATCATAATCATTCGCCGACGAACAGCTTGCAGACGACAGTGGTTTGATACCGCACGTTGAACCCTGCTATTCCTACATAGCGTGGGTCGCCATCGTTGCACCGCGTGGCGGCGGCGGAAGCTGTCAACGTTCACGTTCACGTCCGGCATGTGAACCAGAAAGCGCGTTTCACAAAGGGCGTAGATCTATCCGCGAGAAATGGAAATCAAGAGGTAGCGTCGTCCCAACGCCGAGCACAATAAACACGGCTCACTCTGACGATGGATATCCATAACTACACTAATATGGACCTAGCTAGGAGCATATCCCGCGATCAGCATTCTATCGGCCTCATCGCTGCACACAGTCTTCATTCTTGGGGCTTCCTGACAAATTCGACTTCGCCGATTGCCCCCCAGCCCGCACCATATCTGCGTCGATATATTGCAGCTCGACAGATGTGATCACCGAGCTGGAATCTATCGTTCCTGCATGCTTATATACCACTTGCCGGTCTAACACTCGACGCCCGATTCTCGTCTCATCCGTTTAGTCGCACCTCACCTCCCTGATAATAATCAGTCGCGCTGCCTAGTCGTTACTAGTACCTCTAACAATATGAGTGATGCCTTGTCCCAGCTCGGTATCAACGCTGCCGAAGCAGCTACTCTGATGTGAGGTCTTCATCTCGAGTATGACTCTGCTACCGTCCGCGTCGTTCTGATCTGTTGGGTATAGCTCCGACAACAGGAGTTCGAACATGATCACTCTGTCCATTCTAGGTAAGTTTCCGTCTGATACTAGGCTGCACCACGAGCGTTCAACATCTACCTTGTCCGTGTCATCTGTAGCTCTTGTTGCCTATGACACCGTCCTCACCTTCCCCCAAGAGGTCCGGTGTATCTGGCAAAGGAAATGGACCGGAGCGACCCTGCTATATGCTACTATCCGCTACGTCACCTTGCTGAATATGGCGATAGAAGTGGCCGGAGGCCTGTTTGTCCCCGGAAATACACTAGTATGTTGTCCTATTCACGACGGAATGATGGATGGTTGACATGGTATCTAGGAGTTCGTTAAATGCCTTCTACACTTGGTTTGCTCATCCAACATGGATTGTCTACAGATGCAATATCGTATACTTCAGCGGGGTTACAACTACTATCATAGCCTTCATAGCAATTGCAGGTGAGATAATTACATTCTCCTTTTGCTATAGTTAGTTAGCTGATTGATGTCAGTCTTTGAGTGTCTTAGAGTATGGGTTATCAGTGGAAAATCTTGGAGGCTGGCATGTGCAGTTTTGGTGTTTGCCTTGTTGGCACCAGCTATGGACATAGTATGTATCATTTATATTCTCTCTGTATGAGTTGTACTCATAATAGCAGTATGTGAATTCACTCCCATTCACCTCTATTCTAATCAAGTCTGGACCACTCTCTGGATGCTGGCCAAGTCAGACATCTCCAAGCTTTCTATAGTATGTGTTTTCTCTGTTCATTGTGAGAAAATGATATAATCTGGCATTGCTTATAGCTGTGGGCACTCACACTTCCTTACTTACAATTCTATGCTAATCAGAGCTTATCATAGTTGGACCAGTTGTCAGAGCAGCTGCTGTTTGCTCTGATATCATGGTTTTGATTGTTACTCTCTATACAACAGTTCAAACAGTAAGAACTAGTCAAAGAATATTAGCTAGTACAAAGTATACCTCTCTACTACTCTACACTGGTGAGTGCTATAAGTGTCTTCTATCAAATATCTCATCTTGAATTGTAACAGGTGTGATACAATTTGTGTAGGCCTTATTCAATATTATCTACACACTGATCATTGACCTAGTATAGACTACTCTTAATCTTTGATATTCTAGACATCTTATTTGATGTTTTGGCCATTGGAACCATTGAGACAGTGAGTTATTACAAAATGTATACTTTGAGACAATATTGACTTGGGTCAACTAGAATCTATCCCAAGTTGTGATAATCAATGAAGGGTAAATTCACACATACATCCTATTACTTGAGAAGCTAAACCCACTTATTAATGCAGATTGTCTACAATTATTATATGCAGATTGATACTCAACTTGAGATCTGTGCATCTTCAAGATGGTTCTCAAGATAGCCTAGGAACTACTAGGTCTAGTGTCAGATTCACCAACTCTATTATTGGCAACCTTGGTGCTCCCACTAGAAGAGATAGTTTATCTTTCAACTCTGCAGAGTTAGATAACATCCTGGAGAATGAGGAGACTATCTACTCTGAAAACCCTCTTGAAGTTGCTATGGTGGATCAGATAGAAGAGATGGAGATAGAGATGGTGTAAGTACTTTTTTCAAAATAAAATCCACTTTTAAGTTCATGTTTATAGACCTCTTGGAGAATTTAGCAATACAATTGGTACTGAAGAGGCTGGACCAATGACAAACTAGAGCTTGATTTCAATGGTGTTACTGCAGTTCAACATAAATCTGTTTGCCATGTATCCTTTAGCTTGCCCAAATTTATTTATCTCCTATTTCTCAGGCTGCTATCTGTAAGCGCAGTATGGTCCAAATAACCCTGAGTTCTGTGTTCAATCACCTCTTCCAAGTTGCGGTCTCAGGTTCATATGTCGTTAAGAAGGGTCAAGGGTCTCGTCCATAGCCAACATCTACAAAGTCAATGCATACTACACATGCGGCAGTGCCTTGATCTGAACAACGGAAGACGTCGGAGGCGCAATACGAAAATGATACGGCCATCTATGGAGCACCTTGTATTCTGCTTGAATTCCGACACGGGTTACTAGTCTATTCAAACGACAATATAAGTCAATGATGTCACTTCTCGTTGGACGCCGTGATGACTTGGAATAATCTACGACATCAGGAAAAATCTCTTTTTCCCAATATAGCTAATCCCATGCAACTGAAAGCAAATATCAGTTAAAAATGACTATTGATCAAATAGCTATCTAATTTTCAGATAACAATATCCCGATGTTTATAAACTTTGATGTATCAGATGATGTAACCGTACCGTCTTCACCTTCCTTCTCACCTTCCTAATTAGTCACGACATTGCTTAGTCATTTCCTCTTTTGGACGTTCGTACTTAACACTTCGCGTCCCACCTTCGTTGCCTTCTTTAGTCCTCATTACCGCAACGAAGGTACGTAGTATACTTGTATTATATTTCTTTAGTCCTCATTACCGCAACGAAGATTATTTGTGCCTGTTACCGTTCTAGTGGAGACGACCTCACCCACGGGTCTCTTACACTTTTTTTTTAACACCGCACAAAGTTCTTGCCTCCCGCGCCCGCCAGGGTGAATCTCCATATACCTGTCCTGCCCGACATCCACCCTGTCGCCCGCCCCTTCCAGTCGTGGTTCGCCACGCCCCACTCGAAGCCTCTCTCGGTATCAAGAGCAAATCCCCTTCGCCAACTTGAATGCCGAAGAGTTCCTCGACTTAACCGCGCCCGCTAATCCCGCTGGTGTCGTCGACGCTCCCGCCGACGGAATTACGACTGATACTGCCTCTATAGATACCCCCCCTCCTTCAAGAGGGCAACTGGAGGGCCCACAGACCAAGCGCGTCTCCACTCGCGTTTTGATTCCTTCCACCACGGTATCGCTCCCTTCCTCGCTTTCCTCGCTCACCTCGCTGGCCTCAAACGACGCCATTTCTCTCGCCGCCGCTGCC
>MU275448.1:3845-29795 GCA_022160315.1 Panus rudis PR-1116 ss-1 | reverse complement strand
AGACGACGGATGGGCGTTCTCCGTCGATAACAGGCGATACGAGTATGGCGAGAAGAGGCCATTCATTCTCGAAGTTGACTCGAAGTGGGACCTCAATGATAAGGATGGTGCTCAGACTGTTCGAGCACCTATCCCTTCCCGGTGGGTAACCGCTTCAGACGTCAAATTAAAGGTGCGTGCATTGTATGTTTCGTCGATCGCAATGCTCATAACTTGATTTAGTCCTCTAATGTACCCGACGCTGTATATGCAACTCCCGGAGAGGATTTCCAAGTAGACATTTCTGCAGAGTCTTGCGGGAGCGCCACTGCCTTGCTCTCTTGTCGAGTTCCTCTCGACGAGAATGCTGGACCTGAGTTGCCGCGGGGGGCGTGGACAGCGGTCGATCGTATTCATGAGCGTCACACGTTCAGTGGCTTCTGGAGCGTGTCAAGAACGTCGGGGACCTCTTCGGAGACTGGCAGAATGCCGCCTTGCCCGACACACTACTCAACTGTGAGCGCTGTGCTCCTCGTCCGCCCCAAATCCGCTGGTCTCTGGCCAATGAGAAGAAGATTGTTGCTGTCGAGGATACCGCGCAGGCTGGGGCATACGAGCGAGCATTGAAAAGTTGACCCGCCGCTTTCATCACGCAACTGATGCTCGACAACAACAATGTCGGCACTGTACGCATTGGTGTCAATATCGCTTCCCTCATGCATCGTGCCTTGTCTCGTTTGCCTACAGCTGGCCGGACCCAAAAGGCAGCAATCTTGTGGCGTCTCGATACCGATTACGCGCCTATGCCTCGGCTCTCCTTGCCTAAGTACACTATCCCTAGCAATCGACACGACGCATTACATAGCGAACCTCTATCGTTCAAAGTCCCCCTTCGACCCGAACAACTCCGCTTCCTGACGTGGGTGTTAGCCCGGGAATCAACAGACACGGAGCCATTCATTGCAGAGGAGATTTCTGAAGCCATTCTCGATCCTCTGGGATGGAGAGCTGAGGGTCGCGCGCAGCGTCCCGTAAATATTCGCGGTGGCGTTCTCGTGGACCAGGTTGGCTACGGAAAGATAGTTATCACCCTCGCTCTTATTGACTGCACCAAGAAACAAATCCAAAAGGAACACCGAGATCTCGAGAAGGATCGCATTCCTGTGCGGATCCGGGTCAAGGCCAGTCTCGTTCTTGTTCCCGGTCATCTCGCCTACCAGTGGCCGGATGAAATCAGCAAGTTCTTAGGAAAGAGTGTTCGCGTCGAGACCTCAATGAACCAGGCAGATATCTACCGCCTAACGACTATTCGAGGGATCTCGAGTTGAGCAACCAGAATGTGTTGCACCGCAAGGTTTCATCGTCGCCGGTAGTGATCTTGTCCCTTGTGGACAATTCGCTTCTTGTCTACACGGCGGACAATACGCTGCACCATTACCTGATAATACCGACCACTGCTTCTATCCGGCTACACCTATGCGGCAGTATCAGCTTCGATGGTGTCATTGCTGCTCCTACGGCAGTGAGGGTATTGAGTTGGATGATACCAACTGCTCAGAAGCGTAAGTGTTCATCCATCGTACCTGCGCGCCTTCGGGGCAGCTTTCGCCTTCTTGTTGGGGCGATCGCTATCGTATCAGTCATCGGGAGACCTGCGTTTCTTCGAGTTGGAAACAGTTTTTCCTTTCCATTCGGAGGCAGCCTTGCCCTTAGGATAAGGCTCCTCATTGTCATCGTCGTCCATTTCGAAATCGCTATCGCCAGTGCTGGAGGCCTTTGATTTTCCCTTAGCAGTGGCCTTGGCTTTGCCCTTAGACTTCTTGGGCTCATCTTCATCCTCAGAGGCATCGACTCGGCCTGCCCGCCATGTCTCGAGGATTTGGCTGTCGCTACTCCCTGTATACCAGGGTTATGAACGGGGTGATAGACAGGAAAATGAAAGAAGCATACCGGGCTCTTGGGACTCGTCCACGTCACACTCACCGTCCGCGTCATCTCAATCTTCCGGGCACAACCAACAACAATATTCAGACAAGCATCGAAATGGTCCAAGAACTCAATGGTCCTCGATAGAAGATTACATCGAGGGTCATCCTCAGTTCCTTCATCTTTAGTATGATTCAAACCTGCGTCCTCTTCAACAAGGCTATGGAGTAGAATCTCGAGAGAGTGGGCGAAGAAGACTAGATGTTGGTAGTGAGATACGAAACGAACAGCTAATTTGATTTGCTCGTTCTCTAGGTGAAACCCGAGGATATTTGGAGACTCAAGACGGCCGCAGTTCGTAGGGACTTCACCCTCAACGCGACGAGAAGCTGTAGTAAACATGAGTACGAACAAGATTCATTTGCGCGCAACCTGACGTTGTAGAAGAGCATCACCGGTTCCCTCTATTTACCCAACAGCAACGTAGGTTGTTCCTTCTCTGTACAACGTACTGCAACCTCTCTTGATCACCTCTGACTCTGCACAGCGCGTCCGAGAGTATTGGTGAGTCTCTTTGCTTGTTGTCTTCGCTACTAATGATCTGCTATCCCCTTTATCCAGTACTTCGACGTCCGTGCGCGGAACGCGACCTGACTCTGTTCTGCAAGGTGAGTGATTCGGAATCGCATATCTGCTTAACTAACTGGAACTGACCTTTGTTCCCGCAGAAGTTCTGACCTCCCACTACTCACTCAATCAGTAAAATGTGAGTCCTTTCTCAATCCCATACCTTATCGTGCTAATCTTAATCGTATTTACATTGCCTAGCGATATGTGCCACAGAACAGTCAAGGTCTATAGGTGTGGTCGCACCAGTACGAAGCGAGAGTGGTGCCCCCGTCATAGGTGGACCACGAAGACCAGGAGGCTGACTGGTGCACAGTACCAAGTGCGCCGTCCCTGCAACAGGTCCAGAGTCTTCACCCGTTGGCCCAACGTTTGGTGTGGGTCGAACTGTAGTTTTGTTGCAAGCCACAACGGCAGTCCTACCCATTGAGTGTTGGGTTTGTAGGATGTGAGTACTTCCCTGTATACGTTAGCTGGTGCGATCTGACAATCTCGTTTGTAGTTAGATAGTCTCGATTCTTGATATAGTGTACGAATATCGGCCTTGTATTGTCGCCGCGTCTCAGTGAAATTCGAACAAGTGTTGTGTGCGGAGGGGACGCGAAAGTTCCAAACTGGATGTCACACACATTAGTATCGTACGTCGAACGGCGCAAGTCAGCGTTAAGTGTCATATCTTCCTACTTCAAAGGATATTGTTTGCTGATTAGACGTATCCTCTTACCAGGGCTAATCATCGATAACGCGATGTTTGAAGGCCGCTTTTGCACTCCTGCCAATCGCTATCGAGCATCGCCAGTTCGTGCATTCAAGCCAAAACGCAGATGAGCCCAATTCTATTCCATAGGCTGATACTGACTACGTGTGCTCCGTTCACTGTCGACAGGCATATCTCCGGACTCCCTTGATCATCCCTTCAAGCTCGCGCCGATATGGATGACCTCGGGGAGTTTCGCGCTCACTCCCTCCAAGAAAGGTCTAAGCTGTTGACATTTATGCATCCCTCACCAGTCGCGAGTCGCGTGCCTTCGTGGTCAGTTACTTTTTGCACTGCAGGTTATTCGATCTCTGATGCGACCAAGAAACTATACAGACTTATGAACCAAGCTCTGCAAGCCTCAACAGCAGCAACACGCAAACTTTAGCTTGCGACTGCTACTGCGAGGCTGCACTCCACGGCGGCGACAACCAGGCGACTTCCACTGGCAGCAGCTTCTGACGGTGGCACAGCTGCGATACGGCGGCGACGGAGACAAAGTTACGTCGACAACGAAACCTCGAAGACTAAACTACGACCAAAAACTGAAGTAAAAATTTCCCTCGTCTTTACCGGTTACCCCTTTGCGACCCTCGGTTAACTTGCCCCAAGCCTGAGGTACGGATATGATCTTTGAGTCGTATCTAGCACCACAACGGCGATACACAAGGACCTATCGACGGCAACACTGCAACACGACCACGACTACTGCGATACAACTGCGACGACCGCAACGGCTGCTGCACCTACTTCAGCAGCAGCAACGACGACGTCGGCGACAGGAAACTACGACCGCGACTGGCTCCAACAAGACGACGACTGGAGGTAGTCACGTGACCGCGTATCTGGGGTCACGTGGAGAGCCTCCGAATATTATTTATGAACAATTCACTATTGGAGTGACCGGGGTCCCCGCCACTCCTGTTCTCCAACATGTCCTCGCAAAGAACATGCGGAAGACATTTTAAATGTTCCTTGCATGTCCTCGAGGTGCTATGGAAATGTTCTATTGCATGCATTTTGCGCGACCATTTTGATTATATTTCAATTTCATATTAACTGCTACGGCTTGTGCCGCCATTATGTTCCTTTGAAGAACATATTATATTCCTTCATTGTTGTCCTTTGTATGTTCTTCACACAATGCCATCGTACGGACATGGTGGAGACATAGAAAGAACATATAATCCACTAAGCGATATGTTTGTGGTATGTTCCTAGGCATGCTTTTCGTGATGTAATATTTTATTTTATTTGTCAATACAAGAGAAAATGCATATTACAACCATATTTAATGCTCCTCGGAAGAACATGTAATGTGCCACCCAAATGTTCATGAGAATGTTCGAGGCAATAACATGGAAAATGCCATATAGACTAGCTTCGCAATGTTCTTTGTCGAGATCAGATAACATGTTTTGCGGATTCTCATGTAATCTGATCTTGCCGATGACATATTGAAGAGGGCCGTGAAGACAGACGGCTAACATGTAAAATGTTGCCCGAATGTATTTTCCAAAGCCAGTCAATTTTTATTTAATCCCTTTTCGCACATGCCATCCGGATGTTCCCGCAAATAACATGGGTCGTTTTCCGCTGTGATTGTCTCCACTAACCAACCGTCCGATTTTCAGCGCCCATCATCTTCGGCTCTGATTATATCTTGCCTCGATCCTTCTGACTCTTCCGCATCCACAATCCACCGTACCAGGTTCAGGTATGTGCCGAATGGTTCATTTCGCTGAGCCATTGTTCTCTGGGCCACTGACCACTCTGCCTTAAGGCTGCTACAAGCTCCGCCCCCGGTACCATAAATACTTAAGGTGTGTTTCTTCTCGTTCATTCACTTCTTTCCCTCATACCATAATCTCACCATCTCTCACCATGGGTGATTCTGCCGCCTCTACAGATTCTTCTCCACTTTCTGCGCCTCCTAGCGGAGCTAATTCCTCTGCTGCAAACACATCGTTCGTCCTAGGCGCGACTTCTGCTCGAGTCAGTAACCGATCTGCCGGCGTCGAGAAAACGATTCCGTTGTTTCGCGAGAGACTTCACCCCATCATGGACTCCCGTACCCAACGTCATATCGACTATGATCTTTTCATGGATACATTCGTGAAAGCTGGACTAACGAAGAGTACCGACGAAGGAAAGCTTACAGAATTGTTAGAGGAGGTTCGACCTATCATCGACGGTATGGATTTCGACTCGATCACAAAGGAACCGCAGATGTACCCACATCTCGTACGTCGCTCATTTAATCATTACAAGTCAAAGCTGACTGACCTTCTTTCCTGATAGTGCAAGCTCTTTAATGCCGTCATCGACTTCGTCAGCCGACACGATACGGACCAAGACAAGGGTGTCGTACATCATCTACGCGCCATGATCACCTCACAACATGGTCAGGGCGAAAGCAACCATGACACCAAGGTTGACCTCAGCTTCTACGACATGTCACGTACCCCGTACGCCACGTTGGTCCGAAAGCCCCAGCCCCAAGACGCAATAGAAGGGTCTACACAGAATGAGCCCTCAGAAGCGCCTCATACAGGCACCAGTGACAATGTCTCCAAGAGTGGCCAGCAAACTTCCAACACCCCAATCCAAGCCTCCACTCCCTCGGAGTCATCACCGCATCCGGAACCCGAAGTCCCCCCTCCGTCTGAGGAGAACACTGCCGAGCCTTCACACGAAGAGAACATCGTTGCCAGGTGCATGTATGATTTCATTCGGATGTTTGTCGAGGTGAAGCTTGATATCGACGCCTACCGCTTCCCCAAACGTTCATCCGTCGATCGCTTCCCCGAGGATACTCGCGCGCAAGGCGGCCGGGGTCAAATTGCTGAATATGCTGGCGAGATACTCGAACGTCAACACCGTCTTTTCACCCATAGCCTTTACATATACAAGGATGAGTTCGCCATCCAAATCTTCGACCGAAACGGCATGATCATGTCCACCTTCAAAAACTACAAGCGGGATCCCATGGCGCTTGTCTGTTTTTTGTATTACTTCGTCCAGATGTCGGACGAGCAGGTTGGGTATGATCCTACTGTGGTGATGATGGAGGCAGATTCCCCCGAGGTTCAGGAAATGAAAGCGAAGATCACGGACGAGAGTTTTAAAGACCTTCCCGCTCACGTTCAAGATCTCGTGAAGAAAGCTATGAAGGTTGTCCTCACCCCGGGTAATTTTGCGAAGGGCGAAGTACAAACTCCTATCTACAAAGTTGCTGTTCCACAAGACCATGGTATCGAGTCAACGTCGAACCCTGATTGTACTCGCCTAAAGCATTGCCTCATTGGCCGCCCGCATTCGACTTCAGGTGCCGCACCGGTTGGCCGTGGAACGAAAGGCTTTGTCGCATTTGATACCGACAAAAAGGTCTTCGTCTTTCTAAAGGACGCGTGGCGCGAACGTTCCTCAAATGCGGAGTCTGCAACGTATGACAAACTACGTGAGAACAATGTCCGCAATGTCGCAACGCTTCTCTATGGTGGGGATTTACCTGGCCAGTGCACCAGGACACACGAGTACCTTGTTGATTTCAAGCAACCGATGTATCACCATCGCCTTGTGTTACGAGAGATTGGCAGACCTCTTGAAGATTACGAGACGTCGCAACAATTGTGTGGTTTGGTTTGGCAGGCTTTGATTGGTGAGTCGTTGCGTTGTCCCATACTATAGAGCTGTATTGACATTTTCTGTGATTGTGGTCATGTAGCTCATTCGGATGCTTGGGAACGTGCTCAAATTCTTCACCGCGACATCAGCCAGAATAATATCATCATCTCCATAAAGCAGGATACAAGTGGCAGAAAGCTCGCAACCGGATTACTCATTGACTGGGATCTCGCCAAATCCCTTGATCAGTTGAACGAAGTGAGCGATGGCAATCGTTCCGTAAGTCCTAGCGTGCTTATTACACTTTTTTACATTGTTGAACTAACTCTTATCTTCCCACAGGGAACGTGGGCCTTTTTGTCGGCGGCCCGTTTGACCTATCCAGGCAAACCTTGGGAGGTAGCTGATGACCTTGAGTCGTTCGTTCATTTGGTCAATTGGAACGCCCTTCGCTACCACCAGCACAATATACGTCGTGATCAAATGGCGACTCACATTTACGATCGTTATCAATCCTGCAAGTTCAACGCTCAAATCAAGGCTTGGACTGGTTGCCATCAGAAGGTCATAGACGTATCCACCGGTTCCCCCGGCTTCGTTTTGAAGAGAGATCCACGAACTAGGCGCAAAACGAGACTTGCTATTTTGATTGACGACCTCATGGATCTCTGCCAGCAACACTTTGAAAGCTTGGATGAAGAGGCTCTTGCTCAGTATCAAGTGCCCGATTCGCAACCGCTAGAAACAGTCTTGTCAAAGGAAGACACCACAGCTGTCAATGCCGAACCAAAAGAACGTATTCAGCTCTCTATCCCTGAGTCCATGGAACCTATGATATTGGAGCCGGAGAACTTATCCCCATTAGCGATTGAGAAGCCTGAGTCTCCATTTGGTACTCATGAAGCCATACTTGCGACGTTCAGGCGGGCCTTCAACTCGCAAGGTTGGCCCGCTCTGTCTGATAAAACAAGTATTGATCAATGCAAGCTTCGTACTCGGCAGGCTGAGGTGAATATCTCTTCGCGCGCAGGGAGTTTTGCATCGAGCTACATTCCATCTCCTGCAACTTCCTCCAATCACCGTCGAGGCAAATCCTCCTCGAAAAGGCGCGGAACGAGCACTAGGACTGGCAGCAAACGAAAGGCTGCGAATGATTTCCATCCAGTAATTGAAGACGACGATGTTGATACCGAAGTGCCAGAATCTGTGCAAGGCTCGAGCGTTGACGGAGATCGTGGTGGTGAAGGTGAAATCGCACCCCACCCGAATCCGAAACGCAGCCGACGTAAGTAGCTTTAGTATCCCTAGAGGGTTAACGAAGGATATTCCTAGGTTGCTTCAATTGATGTATACGTTTCGAGAGAAGTTTTGGAGCAGCGTATCAGGCGGAAGAGACTCCGGGCTTAGTTGGGATATATATTGGATGTCGGATTATGATTTTGCATTCTATACCATTATGTTTTTGTGACATGTAGAATTGTTTACCTATAGATATAGATCCGCCTACGGCGTATCGTCAGGCGCTGTTATCCGTGTGATGTTTCGCTGTCAGTGTCAACCGGGGTTGAACCGGGGGTTAAGTTTAACTTTGTGTAGGCGTCACGTCCACGTGATCGTGGTCTGAATGCTGGCGCGGTCGCGAGCCTGAGCTCAAGTCGAACCAACTTCACAACGTTCCTATCCACCACGTACTGTACGATTGCATGAACAGCAGAGCGCATATTGTAATGCACCAATCAATCGCTGAACTGGCCTACCACGACTTCCTAGACGCATTCGCCGCCCGAAGCGAGACTCGAGCAGAACTGTTGCAACTGAACCAAATGCTACAAGATTTGACGTCAACAGACGGCGGCGAGACTTTACAAGATGAGGAAACGGGCATGCGTGCTATTTCTGTGCGTAGCTTCCATGTGTCGCACAGTTGTACGTCTGATTTTCTTCGCATGCAGCTTGGAACGATCAACTCCGTCGCGGTTCTCATTTGCAACCTGGATTCGCTGCCCTCGATGCATACTACTTTGAATTCTTCGTCGAAGAGCGATATCAAATGCGCTGGGACTGACGTTGTTGCACCGCACCCGCCCCTCATTGTACTCAGCAATTATGTCGAGCCGTTACACATTGACTCTATCAACATGTTCACAAATTCCCTTGTAGGCTTCTCAACGGCACAATATGCATCAGTGCCGCCTCCTTTGATACAAGAAGATGGAATTCCCTACTGTGAACCTTCGCTATCTCCCCTTAACATATCAGGCCGTCAACCGACGCAAGAACGGCAAAATAGGGCCTCTACTCAGACCAATTTGTTCCCTTCAGACGATGCAGGGCCTATGTTCCATCGTCGTATTGTGCCGCAAGAGTTTAGTTGGCCTCTGGAGGAATATCAGACATCTGACCAATTGTGCGGTTTCGTGTACCAGGCACTGGTTGGTGAGTCGTTAGTTCGTTCTGCACGGGTAGAACTTTATTGACAATTCCTTTATGGTTTTCGATTTAGCTCATGCTGACGCGTGGCAACATGCTCAGGTTCTCCACGGCGACATAAACCAGAACAATATAATCATTTCCATAGGGCAGGGCGAAAACGGCGAACCTCTTGCCACTGCATTGCTCATTGACTGGCATCTCGCCAAGGACCTGACTAGCTTGGGCCGGACGAGCGCTGACAACCGTTCTGTAAGTCAAAGTACAGCGTACTTCTATGTGCTTCCTTAGACACAAATGATACGATTCTCTTTGGCAGAGAACTTGGGCTTTCTCGTCGGCGCCCCGACTAGAATATCCGCGCAAACCTTGGGAACTGGCTGATGACCTTGAGTCGTTTGTCCACTTAGTCAATTGGAATGCACTTCGCTTCCACGCTCACTGTGTGGACCCTGACCAAATGGCGGCGTATCTTTACGATCGCTATCAATCGTGCAAATTCAACTGTGACATCAAGGCTTGGACAGGTTGCCGACAGAAGATAACTGACGTTGCCCTCGGATCACCTGGCTTCGTTTTGAAACTTGACCCGATAACTGACCAACCGACGAACCTTGCGACTTTGATTGACGAACTCATGAAGCTCTGCCAGCAGCACTTTCGAAGCTTGGACACGGCGACTCTCGCTAAATATGGTGCACCTCAGCCACGGCCAGCCTTATTGACGGAAGACATCGCGCCTGTCCAACGCATAATGCTCGACATCCCCGTACAGCCTAAACCGAAGCCGGAGACCTCATCTTCACGTCAGAAGCCTGAGTCTCCATTCAAAACTCACGAAGTTATACTTGCCACATTCATGAATGCATATAGCTCGGATGGTTGGCCCATTCTACCCGATAAGACAAGTGATCAAATGCAAGCTCGTTACTCGACAGACTGAGATGAAAACTTCATCGCGCGCAGGAAGCCTTGCATCGCGCTTCATTCCATCCACGTCAACTTCCTCAAACCGCCGTCGGGGCAAATCCTCCTCGAAGAGGCGCGGTACTAGCACTGGAATTGGCAGCAAGCGTAAGGCGGCGAACGATTGCTATACAGTGATCGAAGACGACGATGCTGACACAGAGCTGCGTGGATTAGGCGGGTTAGGATGAGTTGGACGTTGGATTATCGCCTTGCGCTCGATAGTTTTTATGTTCGTTCCATGTACAAGTGTTTACCAATAGATATGGTTGCGTCTTTGTCAAATGTCAGGCTCTAGACTGTTATGTTTCGCCGTCAAGGTTCTGCAAAGGTTCTGCCTGTCCGTGAGTGGCAGCTCGACTGAGTTATCCGGGAACATCAAGTATTCGCGTCACTCAATCAGACTTCAATGCTGCACTACCCGGGCGACGATGGGATCGTCGACGTCCGTAGGCTCAGTTTGGACATCCCATAGTGATTATCCAAGTTGAACATGAACCCGAGCAAAAATTCTGCCTCCTGTTTCCTTCGACGCTGTTATTATATACGCCAATGTCGTCCACGCTCAGTCCTGCCTGCCCTCAGAGCAGGTGTCATTTGCACCAACCCGTCATACTGAGCGCAAGAGTGGTTCATGTTCCAAGAACCAATATAATACCTCCAGTTCTACCCAAAGACAAACAATTCAAGAACGACACTCAATCAGCGCTCAGACATCTGCGCTAGATAGTCGGATAACTGGGAACCAAACTTCGTCAACATACATCTCCCGGGATAGGGATCAATATTCGCACCTTCATCGCACCCTGCCGGATGCTCTCACCCACGTTCTGTACATCAGGGTTGGCCAACACCCTCTGGATCGCGTCCTTCGCCGCGTATTCTAGATTGGCTAAAGTGCCATCACCCAAGACACCACCATCGCTTCCGGATCCCATCGCCATCTCGTCTTCCTCTTCTCTACCAAAGTACTGGTTCGATGAGATCGATTGGGCACCTTGGAAGGATTGCAGACGGGTTTGCGCCTCGCTGATCGCGGTAGGATCGTATGCGTTTCGACCAAAGTACATGTCTGAAGATATTGCCTTTTGGTTACCGAACCTGTCCCGGGCGGTCGTGGTTTCATCGGCCTCTGGTTCTCTGTGAATTTAGGAATCAGACACCATCATGAAAAACCCCATATCCAAGTATACCTTGACGTGGAGGCGGAGGCGGCAGCAGGCACAGCACCAAAGCCGAGCCGCTTCATGCCCATTCCAAGTCGCTCCAAATCTTGAGCAGGTCCTTTTGGCTGCGCGATGCCGGGGGAGACTGGGGTAGACTTGCTAGCTACAGGACTCTTTGCAGCAGGAGCGGATTTCAAGGCCTCAGCTGCCCTCTTCGCACGCTCTTCCTCCTCCGCCTTCTCTCTCTCGCGATCATACCCCAATTGTTTGATTCGTTCAGCCTCTTCAGCCGCTTTACGCTCGGCCTCTTCGAAGTTTATCGGGGTTGCGGCCTTCTTAGCACCGAGACCACCCAACTTAGAGACCTTCTTGGGGCCAGACGATGCTGCGGGAGATGAAGTGGTAGTAACGGTAGCAGTACTGGAGCTGGATGAGTTCAATCGTGATGCACCAAGCTTGGAGGCGGGTCGGGAAGCAGATCCTATAGAGCTTGTGGCACGGAGAGCGGCGGAGCTCACAGTCCGAGGAGCTGAAGATGCTGACGCTGAACGACCGATAACGGGAGGCCCAGCGGGAGAGGATGTACCTGAAGATGCAGGCTTCGAGGCAGGCTTATCCCATGAGGAGAAGAAATCATCATCATCAGCTTTGGTTCCGGCGGGCGCTGTTTGAGGTTCAGACGCGCCCTCTACGAAAATGCGCGTAGGATATCTGGAATGCAAGATATCCAATAAGTGAAAATGCTACAGAATGATCAGACACTCACTTTGCGGCATCTTCCTTCACACGCCGTGCAAGCTCCTCTTTGTACAGTTCGGCGACGCGACTTGTGTACTTCTTCTTTGCGTCGGTACCAGACAATAGTGCGGAACCGCCATGTTTCGTGAAGAATTCAGTGGCAGATGCGTTCCCGCCTACTTTCATGGTTCGTAGCTGGTTCAACTGCCAGCTATCCAAGTTCGTTGATCTGACGTTGTCTCGTCGTCAATCTGAAAAGATAGAAGGCACGGCAAGGTCTTAACATACCGAACGAAACTGATATGCACGCCCATGTTTCTGTGCACACTGGAGCAGTCCAAGCAGATGTACACACCAAACGTCACACTGGACCATGTTGGGTTGCGGGCCTGGCAATCGAAACACATCTTGGACCACGAAGTCAAGACAATCTGTTGGAATACAACACAAGCGGGATGAAGTCTACCTTGTTGGCTTTCTGCGCCTTCAATACCTTGAAGACCTGCTCAGTCTCAGCTTTTGTTGGGTCCGCCATGTCACAAGTTTCTCAAGACGAAAATAAGAGTGGTTTAGAAGTGAAGGAGGAGATGGTGGTCGAAAGTGTAGAAATGTTGCCGCCGTGTACCGACGTGTATAGCACCGTATCAAGCTCGGGGCGGGGTACACGGGGTCCATCTGAGATAACCTCTGGCACAGCCACCATCTAATCTCCTTGCCAGATCAAAAGTTTCCTGGCCATAACCAGATCGGAACGGCATTGACTCGATCTACTTTTCTTCCTACCCTTCAGAACAACACTACCGTTGGTACACAGACTACGAACTGACGATCTAAATGAGTAGGTGGTAGTCGAAATATGCAAGGGGAAGTTTCTCACGTTTGTTTGTAGACGCAGAGTCTCTAGACGGCCGACTTCTTTTTGCTATCCCAAAGAAAGGTAGATCATTTCATTCCAAGGTGATGGCCATACCGACTACCCTCGAGCTTCGTAGGGAGATTACACGAGAAATGTCTCGAGATACTTGCTGGTATGTGCTGTTTGTTCGCTCCAGCAGAACGGCAGTCAACTCCATGTATAGGAGCCGATATTCAATTCCGGAGACACCACAGACTAGATGTGTGCCTTGTTAAGAACCACCCGATGGCACTGTGCGTATTGTATCGGTATACTCAAACCATTCATGCTAACATCTTTCTCAGTGTATTTTTACCCGCCTCCGACATCCCATCCTTCGTCGGCAAGGGAAACGTCGATCTCGGTATCACCGGACACGACGTGATCCTTGAATCTCAAATGGAAAATCACGTACAAGAAATTCTCAAGCTAGGGTTCGGAAAGTGTGCATTGCAAGTGCAAGTCCCCGAAGCCGGGCCCATAAAATCTGTAGAAGACCTCGCAGGCAAACGGGTGGTCACCTCATTTGAAGTTCTATCTGGGCAGTACTTCAGCAAGTTGGATGAGAAGCTACAGCTGAGTGGTGGTGCCGCAACCAAAATTGAATACGTTGGAGGCAGTGTAGAAGCTGCCTGTTCTTTAGGCCTCGCAGACGGTATAGGTAGGGTCATGTTTTCTGCGCCAGCATATGTATACCTTACTGAGTAACCTTTCGAACTCTAGTTGACCTCGTGGGTATGTCAAAATGGTCAAACGACATGTAGCGACCTTAGCTGATCTCACGATCTCAGAGTCTGGCGATACCATGCGAGCAGCTGGCCTGCACGCTATTGCCACCGTCCTAGAGACCGAGGCTGTCCTCATCAAGTCTAGTACCCCAAAGAATCCCGCTCACGAGCCTCTCATCAAGCTTATCACAAGCCGAATTGCAGGTGTTGTCGCGGCAAGCAAATACGTTGTCTGTCAATACAACATTCGCAGGGAAAAACTCCACGCTGCAACTGCCGTTACCCCAGGCAGGAGAGCTGCGACCGTCAGTCCGCTGGAGGACGAAGAATGGGTCGCCGTCAGCTCTATGGTGGAGAAGAATAAGATGGCCAACATCATGGATGAGCTGGTGACGATTGGGGCGGAGGATATTCTGATATTCAACTTGGATAATTGTAGAGTTTGAGTTGAATTACTATGAAGGGAAATATGTATGTATAGAATGTGAGTATTCCGTTTACCCAGTCTGTCTGTTCTCGGTGGGCTGAGCCGGTGAGAAGATGTTGTATTTTGTAGATCATAACATCCCAGCTAGGTGCGATTCCCATTGATGTCGGTGATAGAAATGCGAATATTCTTACGTTTGCGGTGGTCTGGCCAACCACGCACTTTTCAATGTATGTGTCCAGCTACGCGAGTGGTCCTACACGGCTACACCTCGAGCAACATTGTCTTTGAAGATGTAGACCGCGAGTCATGCGCAGGCATGCCGGTATGCACTCCAACACTTGACGAATTTTAGACCAGGGTGTAGCGCTAGCGCTAACGGTCGACGGAGAACTTAAAAGTCTAATTTCCATGCCTCAAAGACGTGCTTTCGGGACGGAGAAACGCAACATTGACAATTTCGGAGGTCTAGCTTTACGTGACTGACAGACTCGCGGATTCGGGCGAGTGTGGTGCTGATTGAACGCGAAACCCGGGTGAGGTTTACTAGGATTTTGAATACAATAATGTTTCTGAATCGATGGTAGCAACGACAGATCGGACACCGCGCGGCAGCGGCCAGATCTGCCGACTCGGACACGACCGTCAGTCAAACTCAATACAGGCTGTCAAGGTATGCATTTCTTCACATCCTCATGTCCGGGCGCGATGCCTGAGCTTCGAGGCCAAAGTATTGACGTCAAACCTGGAAATTGAACAATTAGAACCATAATAGCAATGATGCATCCAGTAAAAGCCGCGCTATACGTTGCATTATATGGTGTGCGGTTGAAGTTAGTGCGCATTTCGGTCCTCAGACTGGCAATCCATGTACTTGCAATACGATTTCATACGTGGGGCGCCCAATTTCTAGATGGTCACAAGGCGACTCCAGTGGTGATGAACCTTGAGGCTGACTTTCAGGGTTCTGAGGCTGTTTATTCCCATGTCCGCAGACGTATATATATACCAGATCTCGCGCCGTCCCTTTCGTGAGCATCTAATCCTGGCAGCGTCCCAACATCATACCCCAATCTTCAACGACCGACTTACGCCCTCATCTATACCCCGAATATCTCTGTTGTGTGGAAGAATACCCATCGCTATGAATTTGAACAGATACCCAGTATACCCCAGTCACTATGCTCATCCCACACAACCCGATTTGGACATTCTGGACGGCATCTCACCGACGTTCATTAAATACCTGGAGGCGCCGCAGCAGTTCGTGAGTAGAGACGTAGAAGTCAAGAATGTCGAGTACGTGGCGTCGTACAACTGGGTGGATACAGACTATCACGATGGGAAAGCCATGATCATCGTCCCTGGTGAAGTTTGAATGATTGCTAATACGTACCGTTATACTGATTGCATGATGACATCCGTCAGGATCTCCACCTGTATGGAAAGACAAACAGATGCCATATCAAGTCTCAAGAGATATAGACAGTCAGAGGAAGGCCCCTGTAGATCCACATGCACACTACATCCCGAATATGCCCATGCTGCCCATGTTCCGCGCAGCTGACTTCCTAACTTCACGTGGGCAAACGAGGGGGATCCTTTGGAAAGAGGTAGACTTTGTGACGGAGCGGAACAGTCTACGAAAGCTGCTGAGGTTCATAGATGGGAAGTATAACATGGGCTGGGAATTCCGCATGGATACACAACTGCTTGGCGTGAGGACTATATTGCTGCAGAGATGGCAGGAGTCCTCACGGCAGGACGTATACCCGTATTCATACGGAACAAACTTTGAGAAGGAAATTACGCAGGCCGCAGACGGTTGCGAGGGAAGCGGAAGTCATTTTCGTGCTATCAAATACGTGAGTCTATATTCGACTCGTAAAGCTACAACGCTTACCTGACTTAATAGGACTTCAATGGTCTAACAATGGTGGTCAGATATGAGGTAGACGCATATTGTATGAGCGAAGACGTACAAGAGAACGCTCAGAAGAATGCACAAGCTACGATGGTCACGAGAAGACACGACGACCTCGATATCAACGCCGGTGGATCCATAGCCCCACAGGAGAGTCTTATGGAGCTAAAGTCATTCAAAGACACCAGTAGGTATGGACTAAACATGGACGATATTTTCCCACAACTCTACCTCTCGCAAGTGCCCACATGCCTTGTGGGACTACATCGAGGAGGAGTATTCACGAACCAAATCCTGCTGGGACAGGACTCTCCGTCAATGGTACAGGCAAAGCGGGCTGCTGAGGCTCGATTGGGAAAATTAGGAGCTTTGTTGCATATCATTCGAGAAGCTGTACTCGAGCATGGCGTTGGGGCGAGACTAAGTTTGGTTCTACAGGAAGGTGTATTAACAGTTCGGAAAAGGCAGAGTCAACAGAGCTTCTTACCAGATGATGTAATAGCGCGGTTTAACATGTAGCATCGAATACTCAGTGAGCCGAGGCTGATCACATATATCAATCTGCTCTGTTTCTGTCATTCATCAGTTGCATGTCGTCAGCTTTACCAATTTTCAAGCCCATGTCGCGAACACGGCTTAGTGGAGCAAAGAATGAGGGCTGAGCTCATAACATTAGCGAGTGCGGCTAGATAGTAGAAAGGTCGTGCATCCGGTCTTGGAAAGGCGCCAGTCGCAGTCGAACGCCGCAGCAAGAAATACAGAGAAGCATATAATACCTAGCATTGGCACAGAAATCATTCTCTTTGCTATTTCCCCGCAGCGACTATGTCTGCCCTAACGAGAGGTCGTAGAAGAGGCGCAGCACGCGGCAATAGAGATTTATCACTGAACAGTCAATTCCGAGGAGGTGGATATAGAGGCAGAAGTACTCCCGGAGTCGAGACGGACCCCGTCACTCTTCCTCCAGACCGCGATATCCTCGACGGAATACTCAGCCATACGGTCAAGGTCCTTGACAAGCCGAGAGTCGTCTCGGGAGAGAAAGTGGCCATTCGAGAACTTGAGTACATCAGCTCCTACAATTGGGTTGATGCGAAGGAACCTACCATAATTGTTCCAGGTAAGTCACACTCCTTCACGCTGCTGTCACAAACGGGACCTAACGCATCTCCGCCAGGTTCGCCTCGAAATTGGAAAAACAAAGCTCTCCCATTCAGGGTCCCACTTGATAGCGGGACGGTCTTTGTGGACCAGAATGGCTATCGGATGCCTGATTCGCCACTACTTCCCCTCTTCCGTGCAGTCGACGTTGTCTCGGAAGGGTCCACAGACGTGAACATCGACTGGCCCTCAGTAGACTTCGTAACCGATCGAAACGGGTTACGAAAGCTCCTAAGATGGATCGACTCGGGAGGCGGAGAAGGAAGTAGGGAGAAGCGCACATTCCGGATCGATACACAGCTCGCCGGGAGCAATACGGTCCTATTCTCACGATGGCAGGAGCGTACCATTGAGCAAGCACAAGGCGGATCTGGATTCAGTTTCGAAAAAGAGACCACTAAGCCCGCGAAGGGCTGTGAACGTTCAACTGGTCATCATCGGATCATTAAATATGTAAGAGCTTTCGCACCTTCAAAACTGTGTTCAAGAATTGATTAATTTTGATTGTTGGGTTCCTACAGGATCTGGATGGTCTGACTATGGTCGTTCGCTTCGAGGTTGATGCTTGCATCGAAGACGTCGACGACCTCGCAGACCAACTATCGGGATTATCAGTTTCCTCATCTTCCCAAACTGGCGACGCAAAGGAGTCATCCGAGCCAGCCAATTCTCCCAAAGTCATCCGCGCGGGGTCCCAAGTCAAACAAGAAAACATCATAGAAATGACCACCAGAAGCGAACGCAACGCTGCCAACTTCAACTGGACCGAAGCCTACCCTCAATTATACCTTTCCCGTACTCCTCACCATTTCCTCGCTATCCATAACCGGGGGACCTTCTATGAGATTACCAAGCGGAAACTCAACTCCCCGGAGATGAAAACCATTGAGGAGGCAGCGGAAGTAAGCATGAAGAAGTTGAGGGTCCTCTTGGGAGCGATCCAGGATGAAGTTGTAACGCATGGAAAAGGCGGTCGATTGTCCTTGATCTGTCAGAATGATAAGTTGGAGGTTCGAGAGAGAGAAAGTCAGGATAGCTTGATACCTGACGAGGCGATGGAGAGGTTCCGAGTTTGATGCCTGAGGACCACAGTTAGCTTCTTTCGTCACGTGCTCTGTACTTGTATGAGTCTTGACCTCTGCGCAGCTCTTTCTTGTCGCGCCATATGCTGATACTATGTAAATCTGATACCCGTCGTAGTGCAAAAATCAAAGTGGATTCATCAGACATCTGAAGCGTCCGTGTTTGTACGATTTATCACTGCGGTGCGAACCTATAACGATCACAAAGAGTGTTAAGAACCTATCCAAACACATAGCCCTCACCTACACTCTAACACCAATGTCTCCAGTAGTGACTCGAATCGCAAGTGCCCGAGCCCGCTTGCGAGAGGGAATCGATACAGGTACTCTGTTGGTATGGAGGGAAGCAGCAGACGAGATTAGTACGGACAACATACGGATCGACATACAGGATGTACAGTACGTTACCTCGTATGACTGGATGACTGATCCGGGTCGAAGACATAGTCCAAAGAACGGCATCGTAGTGCCTGGTCAGTATACTCTTGAATTGTCTCATATATGCATTGCTAACAGTATGGTCCTCGTGTTATAGGTCGTCCCCCGAGATGGATCAATCCAAAGCTCCCTTTGCAAGTGTTGCCAGACGGAGAGGACTTAAACCAGATTAGAGATGTTAACGCAGAGCACAACCCACGTTACCCTCTCCTGCCCATCTTCATCGGGGCATCTCTACTCAACAAAACCATTGAGTGGCCCGAAGTCGACATAATCACGGACAGAAACAACTTACGGAAACTTCGCCAATGGGCTGGAGGACAAGTGGAAGATTTCCGTATTGACATTGAGATGGTGAATGGAAAGACGATATTGATGCAGAGATGGGAGCTGTCCAAGGGTGCGAAGTGGAAAGCGCACAATGCACAGTATGGGAGGAGGTTTAGGGCGGATACCACAGAGAGGGAAATTTTGAACGATTCTAAGAAGGAGCATCAGAGGGTGATTCAATATGTGAGTACCGATTTAACACATACCAGGACGTATACAAAGCAACAAGAACGGTACTAGGATTTCGGTGGCATCAACATGGTCGTCCGCTTCCAAGTAGAAGCATACTTACCTTCACGACTTACCCCGAGGAGCGTCGACCCCTTCAACAACAACGAAATTCGTCAAGGCGCCCTCGCAGAGATACACACCACACGCGATACAGAACACGACCCTCCAAACCTCAGATGGGACGACATATACCCGCAACTCTTCTTCTCCCAGATCTCTCACCACCTGATTGGGGTTCACAACGGTACGGGCGGGTTCACGAAAATCATCCATCAAGATCTCGCAGCAAAGAACAACAACATGGATAGTATCGCACAGACACAAGAAGACGCGTTGAAAGTTGTACGAGCGTTATTGGGACAACTCCGGGAGCAGTTGCAGTGGTCACCCGAGTACCATAAGTGCGCGCTTCTTTGTGAGGATGGCGTGTTGAAGTTGGGGAGGAGGGTTAGTAAGGATGGGCTCATCCCCGGTGATGTCATGCGTGAGTTTAAACCGCTAAGGTATAGATGAGCGGATGCTTGTCTGTATAAACATCCCTGGTGAGTGAACACCCTCTTCTTGAAGACAAAAGCTGATCACCTGGGACCTGCGTTGTGATACTAGATAGCTGAGAACTTGATCAACGCCACGTTGGACCTCGGGGCGATATTAATATTGTTCCTAGGAACCAGCCATTGAACGTGAAAGACATGGAATCGGGAATAGTCTGCCTGCAAATTGTTCGTTTTTCCACCGAGTTCTTCTGAATTGTGTGCACCCCGGTCAAAGACAACCATCCATGGAGCTTGTGTATATGTACTTGTACGACAGTGCTTGAATGCTAGTGTGTTTTCTATGGCATAAAGTATCTAGAGAACTATGTGAGTCGATAAGCTATGCACAGTGTTGATAACACGTTTGCACCTACCTTACGACGCTGGCCCTGCGTTGTCAAACTCAATCCCCTTCCAATTGGCAAGTTGTAGTCTCCTCATCATCATCATCAACAATATCATCCCACTCCGAGAGAGAATCAAGAAATCAAAGCGCGTACATGTCCGCCCTTCATCGTTGATACAGTCTAGAGTATATCATCACACTGTCACCGCCAATGAAGGTGATGGCCACCAACAATGCTGAAGTTGAGTAGAGAGGATTCACGAAAGCAGGATGTCAGGAACTCGTTCCAATCTCCGCGACCCTCCATACACCCAAAAGCAGTAAAATCTCACATCAAAACATCCCGCTTCCAACACGTGGCTATCAACCTCCAGCCTCGTCAGTCGGGACTCAGTGTTTCGTCAGCCTTCCAGAACGTTAAACTAACCCAGGCGAAATACAGAGGCTGGAAATCACCTGGAAATGTCTATCTCAGGAGTATCTCAGGTACCCGCACGGCGCATGATGCACGAGAGTCCAACCAACGAAACACATCGAACATACGTAGCTGACAGCTAAACAAAACTTGATACGAGGCTCGGAGGCCATACGTCAATCCCAAACACCACAACCAAGACGCCGCCAAGTTTCATTGATTGCACGCCATTGTCAACCACTACTACGACCACTGACCACTGACCAGGACCTGGTCGACCCGAACTCGAACCCAACAGATAATAACCCACATTTCTTCTCAGTACCTCAGGCTCTATACAACCCCTCTCGAAATACTCGCTAAACAAGAAGACGAGTTTTCGCGGAGATCAGAGGAGAAGAGGATCAGGGGAGAAGAGGAGAAGAGAGGACAAGAGAGAAGAGAGGACAAGAGAGATAAGAAAGAAAAAAGGAGATTCTAATCGACTGTATGAGTAGGTAGAGGTAGGGGTGAAAAAAGGAATGGACAGTGTACCGTCGACGTCACAGGGTATCACAAAAAGGGGAGGAGGAGTTAGAAGTCGAACTAGAGGTAGAGGAGGAAGTAGAACAGGAAAAAAAAGTTGGAAATGGTAGGCTCAAGCACGGATCCGGATCTGCGGGAACGAGATGAAAAAAATGATAATTGTCCAACAGCCGGTTGGTCAGGACAGAGCCTCGTGAATGGTGGAACAGGAAGACGAGGACGTGCAAAAAACATGGAAGACAAAAGATATATGGAGGAAAAAGGCTAGTTGTGGTCGAGTCGGGTACGGCGTGAGGGAGGTCGGAAAGGAAAAAGAGTACGTGCGGTGCTATGTAAGAATGGTAACGTCGATGCGGTAGGAATGCGAATACGATGAAAGGACGAGGGAGGAACAGGATGAATGCTATAAGATGGATGTCCTATGCGCAACAATTATAGCTTCAATGGCCCCACATGATTCCCAATCACAGCTACAGCAACGTAGCTGCGCCGACGGTAGCGATCGACACTATCAGGGAAACCAAGCCAACAGGGTTCCACGTCCTCTCTCCCGCATTCGCGTTCGCAATCAAACTTTGTGCAGTCAGCGATGCCGGGGGTAACGTCACATTCCGCAACAATCTCGTAGGAAGCATATTCGGCGACGGCGACACTTGGAACTGGGGCGCCAGAGGTGTACCGTCAAAGTCGAAGAGGTGCAGCTTGGGACCATCGTTGATATCAGAGAAGATTTGCCAATGGCTCAGCATCTCGGTGTTGTTGTAATCCTCGATGAAGTTGGATATGGCTGCGCAAGGATCTTGAATTTGTTGGTAGCCATCACCGAACGGGTGGAGGATGATCGAGCCATTGTCGACCAGCTCATATTTACCGTGGTGCCAGTTGACGACACCAGTGATACAATGCGGGTCCGTACCTACAAGCATACGCTGTAAGCCGCTGCGGACAATGGTTGGGAAATTGAGCGCGCACCGTTCCCATTGAAGCGGTACCGTGCTACCTCGTAGAAAAAGTCATCCGTGCTAACGGTCTTGGTGAGCGATGTCTCGGAGAGAGTGAACAGACAGCGAACATACAAGGAATACGAGATACCAGTCACTGCGGGGTAGGTGAACGTTTTGTTGTTAGGATGGGCGAAACCCTGGCGAAAGCGGATGAGTAACGCCGAAGAGAAACACCAGTGCAACGGGGACTAACCGGGCCCGTTTGAACGGCCTTGCTTCCAGACGACCAAGTGCCCGTCAAGCTCGTCGTATTGTGGGCTGGCGTGAGGTCGAGCTGGGCGAGCGCGGGGACGGTTGCGACGAGGAGCGAGATTAATGGTGCGAAAATCATCATTATTGTCTGTAAGTCTCGACGACGCAGGCGAGACTGTAGCAGCGAGTAGTAGGGGGTCAAGGAGAGGACTTTGAGAGAGAAAGCGGACTGGGGACGAGGGGGGCGTCGAGGGTGGTGGGAGGACGCTGTGCGCGATGACGGCGGGAGACAACGGCGGTGGTAAGGAACGTGTTTGGCTTTGTTGTCCCCTCCCTCTCCAAGCCTGCCTGATTTGGCCGCCGCGCTCACGCCTCCCCATTGGCTGCCGCCGCCACGTGCCCGAGGCTCCCTTCCATCCGCATTGCTCGCCGCTTCCTTCCAGCGTAAGCAGACCTTTCACCAGACTCACAACATCGTATATAGCTTTTTGACCTGAAAGGATACTTATTCGTGAATTGTTTGCTGAACCCGTTATTATCTGCAGCACATGCGGCCAGCACCGTCCGAGGCCTGTCCTACATACTTGTTATTCGGCTTCGGTATCGACATGAAACCGGCGCATTGCCAGTGAGGCATCGAATTGCCTCATGAGACAAAGCCTGGTCTCTGTATCGCAATGTAACGTGCGCGCACTCTCACCATGTACATTGGTAACTACGCCGGCATTCAGAATCGTAGGAGGTCGACGCCCAGGAGAAAGCATCACATGGTAAAGCCGCCTCGAACTCCCCCTCCCTCAATCCATTCATTCCTCTCCGTTTTCGTTCAAACTTTTCGCCGGCGGGTTGTCCAGTGACCTCTATACGAACCTCACTTCCAATCAATTCCATTCAATGACTCAACGATCCACGCTCTTCCTCGCTCGTCTTGTCAGCCTCTCCTGGCAATATAGCTCCCGAGTACCCAAGGGAGTACCATCGCGTACTCTGAATAAGCAGTCTCACTACCGGTTTCATATACGTCCATTTCCACACCTACGACCTACTTCTCACAAGCCGAGTTGGT
Organism: Panus rudis PR-1116 ss-1; assembly: GCA_022160315.1. NCBI lineage: Eukaryota > Fungi > Basidiomycota > Agaricomycetes > Polyporales > Panaceae > Panus > Panus rudis. The sequence continues at coordinate 6,279 of MU275448.1, read as the reverse complement.
ACGACCTAGGTTCAGCCGAGGTATCTCGTAGAGTTGTACAGCCTTTCGTACCTTTTTGCAGTATCCAACTACCATGAATAGGTAAGCTTTATATCGAATCACACGCAGAATGTCATTGTATTACACCAATGTTTGATTGATATGTTTATGTTTAGACAGATTGTTTTCGAATCTGTCGAAAACACGCGCATTTGGACTGTTCCAGGTTTCCCCACATCCAATTCATTCGGTCTCACCTGGTTCTTCGAATCCAATCAGCTCACCTGGACACCAAAATCCCGATGCCGAGACGGGTCAGGAGAACACCAATGGTTCTCAAAGCCGGCGGAAACAGTGTATAGGATACGACATTGACGTTTGACTGCACCCGAGGAGGGAAGAACAAAAGTCTAACAAGTTTGGAATTCGGCCTTTTAGTATGGATGGAATGAATCCGAATCAACATCAACGGACTTCCCGACGTTCTGTACTTAGCTTACGTCGGGCTCCCGCGCACTCCGCCTTGTATGGGTTCCGAAGTATGTTTATCGCGTACTCCGTTCTTGGTTCTCACAATCAGTGTACCGATACCAGATGACGAGGCACTTGAATATTGAATCTCCGGATTGGATGTCATGTGTTGTCGTTGCCAGCAGAAGGACCATTATTCGTGTGCTCGTATGCGAGAACGCATTGACCGACGCGTCTTCTTTGACTTCTCGGATAAAAAAGGTGAGACGGGTGTCAAGTTCGAGTAGTCTCCTCCGCAGACCTTACACTCACACAAGTTCGTGTAAGGTCTGCATCAAAATTGAGGGGTCCTGACCCCCATTACCGTTGTTTCGGGTTGATGAGAGGGTCTCTCGAGGGGGTGCCGCAAGTGCCGACATCAGATTGGTTTACATCATCACCAAAATAGTCAATTTTACAACAACATCCCCGCAGGATGCCGGTACTCGATCAATACGCGGTTTGAAAGCTCACATCCAAAATACACATGGCAATTGAGGTAAATAGTGCAAAGGTTCAACGTAGAATTGCTATGCTAGCACTAATCTCGGATTATAGTAAGTAAATAAATATGGGATGCCCTCAAGCTACACCCCACAAGCTTCACCGAGGCTACGGCAGCTATCCTCGGCCATCACTTTCAGTGGCCCGAAACAACGGTAATGGGGGTCACCAGCCAGGACCCCTCAATTTTGAACTAGACTAAAGTTCGAGGTCACCGGTCTAAGTTGTCCTATGTCCTATGCGAATCCAAATCAATACAATAAATACAACTTCTGATTCTCTCGCAACGCGAAGAGGGAAAGGAACAGAAGGGGCGCGTCGTCACGTTGCTGCAGCAAGGATCGGATCGCCAAATACTATACATCACTACATAGACTGTCACCTTGAAGATCAGTCGACTCAACAGAACCTCGTTCGCGATTCAATGGGCCATATGCATACGCCACGTAGCTCGAACACTTGGCTCTAAAAAATCCGACATATATCCAAATTTCAGTCTCGTGCTCCATTTTTTCGATATGACTTCTGTTGCAGTTGCGATGTCAGTTGAGTAGTAATCAAGGGAGAATTGTAGGAAGGAATTTGTGAGGAGGTTGCAATATCATCTGACTCGATTGCACGAAAGCTAAGATGCAGCATCATGCTAATTTGCTTCACGCTGTCCGACAGAACAGTGATGCTACTACGGATCTTCCTCTACAGAATCATGATAGTAACTTACTTCGACCTACCTTACAGTACGCACGAGTAAATCCTCACCGTGATACTCCTTTAGTAGTCAGATCGCGTGTTGTAGGCAAATGGCTCGCGGTTCGGTATTCTACGTTCGTCATCCCTCACTTATCATAAGTAGCAGTAACATAGAGTTCCTCATAACAACAAACGGTCTACCATCCTCTCTCTGAAAACGTCGAGAAGGACTGGCTCTTCCCGTCTCGCACTGACCCAATCCGGCGAAATAAAGCTCAAACCTGCAACTTACGGTGCACGTGATCGCGTCGCGTCGCGAGCCCGCAGAAGAAATGGAATCGAGAAGCCAGTTGGGAACTATAACGTCAGCTGGGTCAGCCACGGCCCAGTGAGCTATAGTAGCGAACGACAGCCGCATTAGAGACAGGCTTCAAGATTGATGAGGGCTTCATATCACTCAAGCGTTGGAAGAAATGAGAAAATACACTCTTTGAGGGTTTGTTCCCTACTTTCCGGAGTTTTCTTGAAGTTAACAGTGCCCTTGATTCGTATGGACGATGCTTCGAATAGATAAATAGCATAATACGCTGAGTATGAAGCGCATATACTAGTAGTGACCGACATCGATCGCTGGTACCCATTCCATATGCGCGAGATCTTCGAGCCTCCATCAGGAAAATCCCAAATCTGAAATAGCTGTAGTGGTGACTTTGTAGTCTCAATAGTCAATATAGTCATGATAGCATTGTGT